>CM073777.1:85973691-86136096 GCA_037158775.1 Hetaerina titia
CTAGGTGCATATTATGTCTACGGAAGACTCACACTGAATGATTTAATAGACAAATCTATGGAATGAAGCCAATATTTTAAAAAAATGACTATCCGAATTTTAGCAAGATGACGGTGTACCCCAATTGCAGGACATACGTCTTCGCTGTGAAATCGGATTATCATAAATAACGCCTATCATAAAAGTGAATGCACTATTGATTCCCAATTCACATTCTAAAGTAACCCCACTATGTACTAACTACTTGATTAAAAAATCGTGTAATCATCTTAACCCTGATTAATACGTAAAATATTGAGATATTAATTGTAATATTTCACTGTTTGCTTCTGATATTTATGCATAGTACGTCCCGATGGCATTCATCCTAAGCAGACTCAAGGACTCCTTCCCCAACTGATAATTCGGGGATACCACTTGCCAAACACAGCATGTAGGAAATAATTAGTTTTAAACAAATGAATGCACTTTCACTAATCTCGTGTATATTACTGTCGAATCATTTCCCGTACTACTGTCATTTACTGACTGTGGTGCTCGGTATAATGTTGCCTGTTTTTGTTCTTTGTTGTTTTCAAGCTTCTCCTCCCATCCCTCGTCCTTCTCTGTAAGGGGGACGCCTAATGCCGCCCGCTGCCCATTGCGGTGTGACACATTCCCTACATGTGATATTAGAAGAAGAGATAATGACTTGCATGTTCATGTGATAGTAGAATTTCACCAGTAACTTTTCAACTCCGCATGATATGTCTCGTTATGGTAAAAGCCTTTCGCATAAAAGGCTGCGATTAATTTTATTCCCTTGTTTCGGCATAACAAATAACTGGTTTAGTGGGTTATCCCTTGAATTCATCTACATCTGCATTAACACCCTGCGAGCTACCAAAAACGTGTGTGGCAGGGGGTGTAGCACCTGGAGAAAAGGGTAAGGGATGACGGGGTTGGGGTTCCTCAAATATAGTAGGTGGGGAGAGCCTTTAATATATATATATATATATATATATATATATATATATATATATATATATATATATATATATATATATATACATATTCAAACTTGAAAATCCCGCCATACGGCGCACAAATATTCATTCAATAAAAATATGTATTTATATATATTCAGTCTGACCTAAAGAAGGCCTCGGAGAAGGCCGAAAGCTCAAATAATTATTTGATTGATTGATGTAATTTATTATAATCTAAAGAGTAAGTGTCCTTTTACGTGTTTTCTGTTTTATTTTGTGTTCTATTGTGCCGTCCAATAGTAATATTGCTCTCGTGAGTACTTCCGCATCATCCACTCAAGCTAGTTGATTTTTCGGGAACAAGATCATCCTGGGAAACCATAACCGGCACAGGGAAAGGAACTGGCCCCCCTACCTGATGTGTGAATATTCACACGCCGTCGGGCTTAGTACATGGGTGAGCTCTACCATCACCTACTAAACCGACCTTCGGGTTGATTACTGCGTTTATGGTTTATGGTTTTTAATCTACCGTTAAGGTAGGTTTTTGGATGGACACAACTATCAAATAAACATTTTGTGACTCCCCACCTAGAAAACTAATCTATATCAGCTCCCTCTTTATCACGGTGTACTTCTTTCCTCCCTTCATCCCGTCCAACATCCCTATCCTGTTCCTGCCCTTACCTCGCTTGCCCAACATTCTCCCCTCTATTACCCTCTCAAAACATTCCACTACCGCTCAAAACGCCTTTCATCCATTTTTCCTGCCTCCATAGGATTTTCTCCCAACAAGCCCCTCTCCTCACGCCACCATCTCTAGTACTTCCTCATTTGTTTTCCTTTCGGTCCATTTCACCTTCTCCATTCTTCTCCACACCCACATTTCAAAAGCTTCCAATCTAGGTCTATCCTCCTGCTTCAGTGACCACGTTTCAGCGCCGTGCATAGCTATGCTCCATATCAGAGGTTTTACGAGTCTTGTCTTAACATCCCTACTCAACGTCCCCATTATCAACTCCCTCCTCCTTGAGAAAGCCTCCTTGCCTAGCGCAATTCTTCTCCCCTTACGTCCCTACCACTTTGACTGTATTGGTCCAAAACACTTCCGAGATATGTAAACTGCTCTACCTGCTCTATTCTTTCCCCGCCTATTTTAATATTTAGCTTATCATTATTTTTCTGAAAAATCTCATAATATTTGTTTTATTAATGTTGATTCTCATCCCATATTTATCGCACTGAACCTCCAATTCCCTCAACAATGCTTGCAACCCCTTCGCTGACTGAGCAACTAATGCATGGTCATCAGCAAACCTAACCAATTTTACGAATTCCCCTTCATTACTACCTCCAGTTCTTCCCATGCCTGTTTAATCATTTCCTCTACATATACGTTTAACAGCACCGGTGACAATGGGCAACCTAGCCTTACCCCTCTTCCTAACACTGCCCATCCGGATTCTCCGTTCCCCACTCGCACCTGAGCAGTCTGAGACATGTACAGGTTGCGGATCAGTCTCCTGTCCCTCCAATTCATTCCTATATTCTGCAATACACGCATTAATTTTTCCCAATTCACTCTATCAAACGCTTTTTCGAAATGTACAAAACAGGCCAAAACGTCCTGATTGTATTCTATATTCCTCTCGATTAGTGATCTCATTACTGCAACGGCATCACGCGTACCCCTTCCCTTCCTTCCTTCCCTTCTATCGATATATATATATATACATATATATATATACATACATACATATATATATATATATATATATATATATATATATATAAATATAAATATATATATATATATATATATCCCTCCCATGGACTACACCTTGTCGTGGTGGAAGGGCTCTTGTGTTCCGATGACCCCTAGAGCTGTGCTGGCGGGAGTAATAATATTTACTCCTGGAAGGGTCACCCATGCCAGATAGGTAGAAGGTTAGGAGCAACACGAAAGGTAGTCCACGCAGCGTCTGTTCCTCAGTGAGGCGGCTGCAATGGCGTCTGACCCCAGTGGGGCGGCCATTAAGTGATGATGACACGTTAAAAACACTATTGAGGAAGGCAACGGGAAACCACCTCGTTTATGATTCCCAAGAATATTATGATGGGCACTATAGATAATATGAGTGCTGGCAACTACGGGAATCGGCCCAAGAGGCCGTGTGTCGTGCCCGGCAGCGGGAGAGGCAAGGCTTCTGCGGTCGTCATCCCACGAAACCCTTGCAGGGAAGAAATAACTGCAGCAGGACAGAAGAATCAGAAGAAGGCGAAAGTAGTTAGAATAGGAACCTGGAACGTCAGGACAATGTTGAGGAGAGGCAAATTAGAAAATATCAAGCGAGAGATGGAAAGAGGTAACATAGATGTTTTAGGCCTCTGCGAGGTGAGATGGAAGGATAGCGGGGATTATTGGAGTGACAATTATAGAGTAATATACAGGGGCGGGGACGAGAGCCAACGAGGGGTTGCCGTAATTTTAAGTAAAGGGGTAGGAAGAAGCGTAGTCAACATAGAGCAAGCGACAGATAGAATTTTAATCGTAGAGATTAAAGCAGAGCCGACGAACTTGGTCATGATTCAAGTATACATGCCACCGAGCAACCACAAGGAGAAGAAGTCGATAGGATATATGATGAGTTAGAGGATATCATCGCGAGTGTTCCTGCAGGGAAACATTTGACAGTGATGGGGATTGGAATGCGACGGTAGGCGAAGGAAGAGATGGTGGTGAGGTGGGGGACTATGGGTTAGGCACGAGGAATGAACGCGGGGAAAAAGCAATTGAATTCTGCAGGAGAAAGGGGTTAGTCATCACTAACACATGGCTTAGACACCACAAAAGGCGTAGGTATACATGGAAAATGCCAGGTGATTCAGAAAGGTATCAGTTAGATTATATTATGGTTAGGCACAGGTTTAGGAACAGTGTGATAAATTCGCACAGTTTCCCAGGAGCAGATGTGGACTCTGACCACAATTTAGTTGTTATGAAATGTAATGTTCGTTTCAAGAAGATAAGGCAAGGGCGGCGGGTTAAAAAATGGAATTTAGAAGGAGTAAATGAATTAACGAGGAAGGAGTATCAGGAGGCTGTAGAGAAAATGATGAATGACGGTAAAGAACTTAGTGCTATCGATGAAAAATGGGAATATATCAAGAAAGAGATATTGGAAGCCGCTAAAGACACTATAGGAACCGTTAACGGGAAAAGGTTAAGGAAACCATGGGTAACGGATGAGATGATTGCAAAGATGGATGAGAGAAGAAGATGGAAAAATGTAAACACAGAGCTAGGCAAAATGAAGTACAAAGAGTTAAACAATAAATTGAGAAGGGCCACAAATAAAGCAAAAAAAGAATGGTGGAAAACGCAATGCGAGGGTATGGAAAGTTTACAGAAGAAGGGTGAAATTGGTGCTCTATACAGCAAGGTTAAGTTATTATCGGGAAGTAAGAAGGCAAGATCTGTGCTAACAGATAAAGATAAATTGGGTAGGATAATAGTTGAACCAGGAAAAATCCAAGAGAGATGGAAGGAATATATAGAAACACTGTATGGTAAAGAACTTAGGCCGACAAGGTTAGACATAGAAAAGGAACATGACGTAGAAGAATATAGCTTAGGTCCAGGCATACTCGACGATGAAATAGAAAGGGCATTAAAGGAGATGAAAGCCAATACGGCTGTGGGGGTTGACAATATTCCTGTAGAAATGTTGAAATGGTTAGGGAAAGGTGGGAAGAAGGCCATATATGGACTGATACGTAGTATCTATGAGGAAGGAATCTGGCCGGAAGATTTTGTGAGATCGGTGTTAGTTCCTATTCCAAAAAAGGCAAAGGCTTCGTCATGTGAGGATTACAGAACAATAAGTTTGATATCCCACGCAGCTGAAGTTATTCTCAGGATCATCAACAAAAGGACAGAGAGTAAGGCAAATGATTACTTAGGGGATGATCAGTTTGGGTTTAGGAAAGGAAGAGGTACGCGTGATGCCATTACAGCAATGAGATCACTAATCGAGAGGAATATAGAATACAATCAGAACGTTTTTGCCTGTGTTGTAGATTTCGAAAAAGCGTTTGATAGAGTGAATTGGGAAAAATTTATGCATGTATTGCAGAAAATAGTAATGGATTGGAGGGACAGGAGACTGATCCGCAACCTGTACATGTCTCAGACTGCTCAGGTGCGAGTGGGGAACGGAGAGTCCGGATGGGCAGTGTTAGGAAGAGGTGTAAGGCAGGGTTGCCCATTGTCACCGGTACTGTTCAACGTATACGAGGTTCAGTGCGATAAATATGGGATGAGAATCAATATTAATAAAACAAAGGTTATGCGATTTTCCAGAAAGAAAAAGGCTAAGCTAAATACGAGGGTCATCCGGAAGGTAGTACCCGTTCGTGAAATAAAGACACAAAAGTAAATATTAACAAACATAAAAAAATTTATTTGAAAGAGGATACTTTAAACTACTTCTCAACATAATCTCCAAGCAAATTAAGGCATTTGTCATAACGTGTGACAAGTTTCTGTATTCCTGCTGCATAGTCCTTCGCCGCCAGCTCATTGAGATACAGGGTCACTCCTTCTTTAAGTTCTTCATCGCTGTCAAATCTTTTTCCTGCCAAAAAGTCTTTAAGCTTTGTAAAGAGATGAAAATCTGAAGGGGCCAAGTCCGGGCTATACGGTGGATGGCCGAAAGTTTCCCATTTGAATTGCTGCAAAAGTTTTTCTGTTATCCCAGCTGCATGAGGCCTGGCATTGTCATGAACGAGAATGACACCAGTAGACAATAGACCTCGCCGCCGATTTTGTATTGCCCGCCGTAATTTCTTTAATGTTTCACAATACGCATTGGCATTAATAGTGTCTCCACGGGCCATAAAATGAATAAGCAATACACCTCGTCGATCCCAAAAAATGGTTGCCATGAGTTTCCTGGTGGACAGAACTGTCTTGAATTTTTTTGGTTTGTTTGATGAATGAGCATGATGCCACTCCATTGACTGTCGTTTACTCTCAGGTGATGCATAACAAACCCATGTTTCGTCACCAGTAATTATGCGAGTCAAGAAAGAGTCTCCTTCATCAGAATAACGTCCCAAAAACGTCAGTGCTGCAGCCATACGCTTGGTTTTGTGCTCATCTGTAAGCATGCGAGGGACCCATCTTGCACAAATTTTTGCATAATGCAGATGGTGTTTAACAATTTCATGAACAATTGCTCGAGAAACATTGGGAAAATGCTCACAGATGTCATCAATTGTGACGCGCCGATCGTTCCTCACGAATTCGTCAACTGAGCTCACCAGTTGGTCTGTAATGACAGACGGTCTCCCCGAACGCTCATCGTCGTGTGTGTTCCCCCTCCCCATGTTGAAGTTGCGACACCACCGCCGAACAGACGACTCGTCCATTACATTGTCTCCATACACCTCCTTTAATTGGCGATGAATATCACATGGGCGAACGTTTCTTGCATTGAGGAATTTAATCACTGCCCTCACTTCACAACTGGCGGCGTTCTCAATTTTTTTAAACATTGTAAACAATCACAAAAACAACACAGGCAATGCTAGCGTCACGCAACTTGGCTCAGAGAAGGCAGACAAGCCACTGAAGCTATCTGACCTCGTCCAGCGGCTACTCGCGTCGTCAGCACTTCATGCGGCACGAACGGGTACTACTTTCCGGATGACCCTCGTATTAAAATAGGCGGGGAAAGAATAGAGCAGGTAGAGCTGTTTACATATCTCGGAAGTGTTTTGGACCAATACGGTCAAAGTGGTAGGGACGTAAGGAGAAGAATTGCGCTAGGCAAGGAGGCTTTCTCAAGGAGGAGGGAGTTGATGACGGTGACGTTGAGTAGGGATGTTAAGACAAGACTCATAAAACCTCTGATATGGAGCGTAGCTATGTACGGCTCGGAAACGTGGTCGCTGAAGCAGGAGGATAGACGTAGATTGGAGGCTTTTGAAATGTGGGTGTGGAGAAGAATGGAGAAGGTGAAATGGACCGAAAGGAAAACAAATGAGGAAGTACTAGAAATGGTGGGGGAGGAGAGGGGTTTGTTGAGAGAAATCCTATGGCGGCAGGAAAAATGGATGAAAGGCGTATTGAGCGGTAGTGGAATGTTGAAGAGGGTAATAGAGGGGAGAATGTTGGGCAAGCGTGGTAAGGGTAGGAACAGGATAGGGATGTTGGACGGGATGAAGGGAGGAAAGAAGTACACCGAGATGAAGAGGGACCTGATATAGATTAGTTTGCTAGGTGGGGAGTCACAAAATGTTTATTTGATAGTTGTGTCCATCCAAAAAAAAACCTACCTTAACCGGTTGATTACCTAAAAAAATATATGTATATATATATATATATATATATATATATATATATATATATATATATATATATATATATATATATATATATATATATATACAATGAAAAAGCTCCATTAATCTTTCATTACAACTCCCAAGTATTCCTTTTATGAATCCTAATTTTTTATTTTCTTTTCCGCAAATTGCACATATTTGTTTTCCCCCGGACAGTGTAGTATGTTTTTGGATGAAACACTCCTCCAAAAATTTATTCAAATTTAATTCTAGCTCCCATGTCTCGCACCGCTTTTGAATTGCATTTATGTTATTAGCTGATGATACTTTATATTTATGATTGGATATTTCCATACATACCCTTGATTTTGAAATAGGTAATC
This sequence comes from Hetaerina titia, assembly GCA_037158775.1. NCBI lineage: Eukaryota > Metazoa > Arthropoda > Insecta > Odonata > Calopterygidae > Hetaerina > Hetaerina titia. The sequence continues at coordinate 85,981,394 of CM073777.1, forward strand.
CTCCATCATGTAGACAAGTTTGACTCTTATTTGATAGAATTTTCCACACTGGTAGGAGAATGCTCATGCGTACGTTTATTGATAACACATGTATTTACATGCGAGTAAGGTTTTCGCTTAGTATTGTACGCCCCTACGGGTGTAGATTTCCATTTGGTTTTATTCTATTTTGCTGGTGATGACCTAACACCTCCCGCCACACGACCCTGAGGAGGCTTACGGGGTATTATGTGTATGTAGATGAGATAGGAAAGCATTTAAAACTTATTTCAAGAAATAATGAAACTAATATTATTGACAGTTATTAGGGAAGAATATTTAACATCAGAATTTCATGGCGCCTCTACGTGGAAGAGTAGGATTTTTCGCAGAATGCGGAACTGGCGGAGAGAAACCCGTGGTCGGAATTATTTTACTTTTAACGGAAGGACCAGGGGATCCAAACTTGTGCGTCTTATCCTACGAACAGGGAACTCGACTTAAAGTTCTCTCTCTGAAGGACACCCAAACAAAAATCGGGATATTTCCGAAAAATTCACCACCAGCGGGATTTGAACTAGGGTGCTCAGTACACTCAGTACACAAGTCACCACCTCAACTCACATTTGGACGTTCCGAAAAGTACATTAGGTATAAGACTGAATGTCCACAGCAAAACAAAGAGCATGAACGTATACTCCTATGATATCCTCTTGAAGAAGTTACATGTTCTGTTTAACATTTATTTCAACTAATTGGTAATGTGAAATTCAACGATTGAATTTGGTAAATACACACGCTTTTTGAATAACCACGGAGAAACCATATGTAATTTTCACATGTTCTCATGTGAATAAGAGTTGTCTATGAAATGGATTTCCTGTCGCGTTGCTTTTCTTTTATATTATTTTGAAACAAGATAATACCTGTCCCCATATTGCCTTGCCTAAGAGGAACTGACTACATTCCAATCCTTACTTTTCCTGAAATCTTACCCTTCAATTTCACTCGCGCCTTGCCTTTATAGCTACTGATTTCCTGTTTCGTCTCAAATTTAATATGCATTTCTGTTGCTCCCATCCGTCAATTTCCCAAAAGCGTCCCTTTTCAAAAATTTTTCCCCACGACTGCCTGTTTCTAAGCCGAATCCCCATGGCAACGCCCCCAACTATATCTCCCTCTTCCAACATTCCCCACATGATCCCATCCCTCCTGCTTAACCGTCCACCTACCTTTTCCATTTCCTCTCCCCTTGCACGGCTCCATACACCAAACTGAACCCCAGCACACCCGCAGTCATGTATCCTTCCCCCTGTCACACCGTTCCCCACCAGAAACAACCAATTTCAAATATTCCTCACCCGCCCAAACCCGTTCCAGGCAGTGAGTACTACTCCCTTCTCGTCTTATTCCCAATTTCTTACAAGCATAACACTCTGCTCCATATCCCCCGCCTTTCTTATCAGGCAAGTCACACTCTCTTTCGCCCGTTACTGCCTCTTATCTTTCATATGCCGCGTTGAAACGGCCACTACACTGGCAGCAATGCAGAATTTAGGAGCTGTTTCACCAATTCCCCCGCACATTCAAAGGGGACTTGTTACTTCTTTCTTGGACTATAATGAGTGCCTTCTTAAAAACTGCGACGCAATGACGACAACCGCGAGGAGCCTCACTTTGTAGAAGCTTAGTGAATTGAAATGATAAAACCTAAAAATAGCCAATTGGTTTTATCGAATGTTAACCATGAGGTTTCAGGAATTTCAAAAAGCACAAGAATATAGTTTGATTTCATTATAAATTCACGCAAGATCAGTGGGAGGCTTTAGTCTTTAAAATTTTGCTTTTGAAAATAACTCGCAAGAAAATCAGTCCCCGACCTTGTCTAATTCTAAACACTTACGTAAAATAATATAATCCTATCCGGATGTTAAACTCGATGGTTTCAGGCTTCACTTTGTGGAAATCCATTCTAATAAATCAAAAGAGAGATGGTACTTTTTTCCACACTTTATTATTTAAAGTCGACCGGTTTCGTCGCATTGGCGACATCATCAGGTGATGTCGCCTATGCGACGAAACCGGTCGCCTTTAAATAATAAAGTATGGAAAAAAGTACCATCTCCCTATCCGGATATTCTAATTTCAAATTACTATGATGGTGCCCATCAACTGATTTCTCAGGGAAAATGTTTATTTTCATAATCAACTTCAACAAGTCGAGTTAGTTTGCTAGGTGGATAAGAGGCATGCTTGAATATTTGTTCCCATATGGTTTGCTTCTAATATGGAACATGAGTGCAGTGTATAACCCGGTGGGCAAAAAGATCCTTAGTCAGGTCCCAATGGGCGCAGAAGCCAACATTTACATACCGGACACTAAATTAACATTATAAGTAATTCATAACTTTGAAACTTTACATTACGCTACTGCGTCACACACGTAACTCTTAATCTCGTGTTTTCTGACATTGTTTTTGCTAGATGAGGGAATACCTCCTTTTGCATAAACTCTCAATTTTGAATATTATGAACATATTTTTAATTATGAGCTTTTGAACAATTTTGCTTGAGATTTTTTCAAGTTCCAAAAATTCTGTAAACAAAAAAACAAATGATATACATTGATAATAACAATGCATAGCAATATTCTTTGGCTAAATTCCAAAAAAATCGAAGGAAAGGAAAATAGTGGCATTAAAATAATATTCGGCCACATTGGTGTCGGATCTAAATCGATGCCAAAATTGTAGTAATTTCTTCATTGTTAACAGATCCAAATATCATCTTTACAGACTAAAGCCAATTTAAGAAATGCTTTAAATGAAAACTGAAAGAAGAAAAATAGTTAAATAATCTTGAGATATTTGGTGCCGAGAGATGAAGATTAACACGCAAGGGCCTTACCCCGCCGCCGCCAATACCACCAACATATAAATTATTCGTAAGCACACTATAAAATTGGTGTAATCATAGACATTGAGATCCCTGTTTTTATAGTAAATAAGTTTCAATTGGTATTAGGTCATTGAGATGTTTTAACGCGATAACGTTGGATGCGATGGTTTAACTTTAAAAGTGTATCTATCTCTTTGACAGGGGAGCTACAAGAAACCAACAAAACGGAATTTAATGTTAAAATTCCCGTGCCGAATGGAGTTTTTATTTTCAAAGGTGTATGCATAAATTTGCAACATAAAACCATGAATAATTAAGTAATTTAAAAAAAATTAAGTAATTAATTGTTATACAATCATACTTGTTTTTTTCAAAGCATCTGATAAGACTCATTGCGAATTTGAATTTCCTGATATTTAATATATACTAATAAATATTGTCTAATACATAATATGGGGCAGTGTTATACACCCCGGAATATTTGAACCGATGATCACCGTGCCTTCTGCTACAACTCTTTCCTGATTGAGAAGCTCCCAATCATACAAAGAACTCCGAACATAACAATTCCTTTGATGTATAATGATATAGTGTCTCCATTCTAGCATCTTTCCCACCCTCTGACCCTCCACTAAAACTCAAAATAATATGTAAGGCTTATATCTGGCTCCGTTGTAAAGATACCGGTGGTATAATAACTCACTGAGAACCAGAATTTAAAATATAATCAAAAGCAAAATCATATAATTATTTTCTTACAAAGCAGCATAATGCTTCCAATTTATTTTCAAATTGAGTTTCTGTTAAAATTATTTTATAAATCTCTTTTATATTGTCAACACGCATTAATTTGTCTTAAAATTTTATATTTAATTGCTTGGAAAAGAATTTTCCGCGATGCTGATTCAACCAAGTCATTTAAGGATGATTCAAATTGCGAAGAACCAAAGACAATACCTTGGTGAACACCAGACTTATCAGGGATAACAGAACATCAATTATTACAACACGCTGTTACCGGTATTACTTTAAATCAACATATGTTCAAAACCCCAAATTCATCGCAAGGACGTGTGGCAGGTGGTGATTGGTCACTAGCCAATACTACTTCTACTCCATCATTTCCATATGCACCGGTCACTTCACGAACCATGTAAGGCGCCAGTAGTATTGGAGCTGTTTTTTAAGGAATGAAGTCCAAATTATAATAAATGTACCATAAATATTTTTAAAAATCTCCAGATTTTAAAGTAGCTGAATCATTTTGTCGAGAGATTTTACAAAATTTGTGCAGCAGAAGTCAAATTCAAACAATCGCTGAAGGCCTGAATACTGTGTTGTTGGAAATATAATTTTTAGTTTAATACTGGCAATCTAGGAAGAAAACCATGGTGCTATTCAGATATGAAAAGAAAAGCTAATGATCAAGGTGTATGACGGTAATACGCCCAAAAATAGTAGACAGGATGGCAGAAGATAGGTAGTCAAGATAAAACATAACATATTGTACCAAATTTGCATAATGGAAAAACGTTACTTTTTTTCCCAATCTGTGGGTAAATATTCCGGCAAAAATTATAGGTATCAAAGAATGAAATTGGGTATGACCAAAGCACGAGCGCCGATTTCAGAAGCAATATCTGGTACAGATATTTGATACATTCATTGGTACATGTGCTTTGCGCATGCTCGTTGCTAGTATAAGTGTTTGCATGTGTGTAAGTTAAAATTGTTTTTGTTCGAATGCATTCGTGTGTGTAGGTATGAATTGGAATGCTTTTGTTTATTTTGCATGTGGTAATATTTTATTTTATTGGTGGTGATCTAACAGCCCCTGCCAAACGCCTTTGCAGCGGCTTGCTGAGCATTATGTAGAAGCATAGCAGTCAGTTGATCATAGCTAGTTACGCGCATGGTCTTAATAGAGGTCAGCAGTTCAAGGCACACATTAAAGGATGCACAAAATGATAAAATGTAATATAATTAAATACATTATGCTTGTACATGGAAGATAGGAATATCCATAAGGTGGTTAGCTGAATAATACTTTAAAAATATACTGAATAGGTCCGGATGTTAGCCACTTCTGCGCGATGGTATTTTTATTGGTGTTCTAGCAAAATGAAGACGATATTTCATGGAAGATCAAGTAGACCATGGAGGCTACTTCATTAGAATTCCGATTTAACAATATGGTTTTTATGCCAACGAAGGCCTTCAGATAAATTATTAAGTTTGGTGTTTGTAAATGGTTAGCGCAAAGATCACGCACTTAGTTTTTTTAAAGTCAATAATGACTTTAATGCCGTTATTCAAGTGGGAACGTCCTTAATGAAATTAAAGGAAATTAATGCTTTGTAATTCCCAATATTATTATCAGGTAATATACCGGTTAAGGTAGGGTTTCGGATGGACACAATTATCAAATAAATATTTTGTGACTCCTAAGAAAACCTACTCTATATCAGGTCCCCCTTCATCTCTGTGTATTTCCTTCCTCCCTACATCCCGTCCAACCTCCCTATCCTGTCCCTGCCTTTTCCTCGTTTGCCCAATATCCTTCCCTCTATTACCTTCTTCAACATTCCACTACCGCTCAATACGCCTTTATCCATTTTTCCTACCTCCATAGGATTTCTCTCAACAAATCCATCTCCTCACCCACCATCTCCAGTACTTCCTCATTTGTTTTCCTTTCGGTCCATTTCACCTTCTCCATCCTTCTCCACACCCACATTTCAAAAGCCTCCAATCTACGTCTATCCTCCTGCTTAAGTGACCACGTTTCCGCGCCGCACATAGCTACGCTCCATATCAGAGTTTTTACGAGTCTTGTCTTAACAACCCTACTCAACGCTCCCGTCATCAACTCCCTCCTCCTTGAGAAAGCCTCCTTGCCTAGCGCAATTCTTCTCCTTACGTCCCTACTACTTTGACCGTGTTGGTCCAAAACACTCCCGAGATATGTAAACTGTTCTACTTGCTCTATTTTTCCCCTCCTATTTTAATATTTAGCTTAGCCTTTTTCTTTCTGGAAAATCGCATAATCTTTGTTTTATTAATATTGATTCTCATCCCATATTTATCGCACTGAACCTCCAATTCACTCAACAATGCTTGCAACCCCTTGGCTGACTGAGCAACTAATGCTTGGTCATCAGCAAACCTAACCGATTTTACGAATTCCCCTCCAACTTTCATTCCTACCTCCAGTTCTTCCCATGCCTCTTTAATCATTTCCTCCACATATACGTTGAACAGCACCGGTGACAATGGGCAACCCTGCCTTACACCTATTCCTAACACTGTCCATCCGGACTCTCCGATCCCCAATCGCACCTGAGCAGTCTTAGACATGTTAGGTTGCGAATCAGTCTCCTGTCCCTCCAATCCATTCCTATTTTTCCCCATACTTTAAGTAAAACACGAGCAACGTTACGAGGTTGGATGTCATCATCAAGAGGTCGTCATATAGTATAAGCAAACTTTGTAAACATGCCTTCTGATCGGGGGATGGAGGGTGGTCAGAGAGGGAGGGAAGAGGGGTAAAACGGTTAAAATTTGCCTGGGAGGAAAGAGAATTACATCTTTCGGTGTCAATCGTTGACTTGGAAGATTGGTATGCCTTGGAGTGTGAAGTGGGAGAGATTCAAAATTTCGATGGCAAGTTTTACCTTGAAACGGACGCATTTAAAAATTTCCAACTGTTTCAATGCATCAAGGCTTAGACCTTGATTTTCAAAATTAGTTTTTAAATGAAGTATTTTCAAAATTATTTTCAATAAAGTGTGTTGAATCAAAAAGTCAATCATTTCTTGCATGTCAATATGTTGTGCAAATACCATTAAGTTACACCGGAGGCAACAAATTTTTTTGGGAACGTCCTTTTTCAGAGCTTGCATTGGGGAACGTAATTTTTATTACGTGGAAAAAAAACATAGCAGACGTTTACCAATGTATTCTTATTTAAAAGATACAATGGGACACAAATAAGGGTGTCATTAACATGAACTCCGTTCTCTTCCAGGTGGGGATTGGAGGGAAGGTGGATAAGCCGAAGAGGAAAGTGTCCACCGGTTAGGTTCCAAGAATATGTCAAATGATATGGTACGAGAGGAAACATTCACCAGCCTGGATAACTTTCACTTCCAAAGAGGATAAAACTATATCCAGGTTAACCAACACTGTGGTTGCTAAGAATTTAAGCTGTTTGAAAGCCAACTCATGACAAATTATTCAAGGAAGTATTTCTCAACATTGGTGAAATTCGGAGAATGTAGAGGGCTGGAAAAGTCAATATTTATTTAATTTTATTGGGGGTAGTTCTAACACAACGCCTTCCATGGGGAGCACAGATTAGAACAATGTGCGGATACCTTTTAAAGAAACTCGGCGTCATTAAACGTGTGGTGGAGAAATGTAATGTGAAAGTTAAAGAGAGATGTTACTCAAGTTTGACCTCATTTGGAATATACCAAGTATTTGGGATCCCTAGGAAAATATTTGGCAAAAACAGATGAATTTCAGAAAAAAATCCGCCAGATTCGTTGAAAATTGTCATAACAATAAGATCAGTGTAATAAGTCTCTGAGGGGATTTAGGCTGAGAGCCCCTTGAGATACGAAGAGAAAAAGCCATGCTGAGACTTTTAGAAAGGTCCAGAACAGACGAGTCTAACAATTCCACTAAAGAAATTATTATGACCTCACACAACTTATGTAGATCATACCACAGAGATAAAATAAGAGGGATAGACACAAGTACTCATTCTTTCCCCGAGCAATCAGAAATCATAGTAGAAGGAAACCGAAGGTACTGTAGAAATTTTAAAGGCATTAATTTATAAGTCGGAACAGGTTTAAACGCTGCGTAGACATAAAGTATACGTACTCCTAGGTTTACTTATATGTGCTAGTTGATTGTATGTGTATTTGCATGTGTGTGGCTTATAGAGGTTTTTACATGAATATACACGATTTGTGTGTGTGTACATTGGCATGAATTGGTGGCTTTTTCATGCGGTTTTACTCTTATTTACAGGAGATGACCTAATATCCCCCGCCACACGCCCTTGCGGCAGCTCACAGGGTACTATATAGATGTCGATATATATATTTGTGTTAGAGTCACTCAGCATATACATCTACAGAAATCATTAAAAACAATCTGGAAGGTTTTGGACGGGGGATGTATCCGAACGCCGCATCTACAGCACACAAGCAGACGAAGTCTCGCACCGCGAATGAGACACTAGAGGAAAAAACTAGTAAAAACTTGTAAATATAGAATGAACGTAGCTACGGTGGTGAAGCAATGAAAACGAAGTAGCCATATCGTAGCCATAACGAGATACATGTATTAGATAGTGATTCTTCTATGAAGAGGCTTGCTTGGCAGGTGCAACACCAGTTGTCAGATTATCTTTTGGCACTTACCTACCCCCGATTTTTATTTCCTTATATTTCGTTTGTGTGTGTAATTAACGGGTCCCTGACATAGGAGGAATCCTTGCAAACAATGAACGAGTGAGGGTGTGCGATTCCAATTGGGTTGATACACCTGATTGATTGAGTGATTGCGTGTTTACGGAAGTCCCTTATTTTTAGCTCAAATGTGGTAGAAGTTACTTCAGATGTTTCCCAGGGAAGTATCATCCCACCTCTTTTATTCCAACTTTACGTTGACGACATTGGCCCCGTGGTTACTAGTAAGGTCTATTTACCGACGATGCAGTGGTTTACCGTGATATTCTGAGGGCACATCAGCTTTCTTGGACGATCTTAATGCTATACGACTCTGGTTTGACACTAGACAATTAGAATTAAACTTAAAAAGTGCAAATTCATAAATTTTTGAAAAAAAGGCATTTCCCACCCGAACGCCTATTGCATTGTAAACACCACAATGGAATGTGTAGCCTTAATTAAAGAACTAGGAGTTATCTTCACTTACAATCTCTCCTGGGTAAAACACATACGGGGAAAATATGTCCAAGCTAACAAATATTTGGATTTATTTGACGGGCACTTGGTAAATGCGATGAAAATATCTAGGGGAAATGCGGTCTCTGGTTATGCCTCATATAGAATATGCTGCTAGTGTAGAGAATTCTCACGAAGTTGGATTAATTGCCGAATTGGATGCCGTGCAGAGTAAAAGATCTAGATTTTTAGTTCCCTAAACATTCAGTATCCTTCCCTGGACCTCTCTTCCTCCCTCAACACTTTCACCTCTTTCCTTAAACGCCAGAAAGTAACTTAGCTCTCTCCGGTTGCATATGTGCTCTCCTGCCTTCTTATATCTGTTCTTGACATTATTTGTTAACTTTTCACTATTGTTTATTGCTTTTACCCTTTTTTTTCGTAATGTATATTATATGTTTTGCCTGTCAGTCAATGTGAAAGCCTTTGTGCCATTTTTGGCTGCTTTGCTACATAAATAAATAAATAAAAACGTTGTTATGATAAACTTAGCAGCGTATCCATAATATTTTAGCAGCTAGGCTAGGAATTACTCACAGAGCGATGATTGAATTAGAGATTGGAGCTCTTGCATAAATTGGAAGGGAGTCACTTTCGCAGTGACTTTGCAAATATATTATTATCCCCATCGTACTACGGTAGAAGAGTTTATACTAATAAAATTAGAGAGTTTCAGTGTAAAAAAGATATTTTTAAGATGTAATTTTTTCCAAGAACGATAGGGGGCTATGATAACATTTGTTCGATCGCGGTAGGGTCATGATCGGGTAAAACTATTCTGGTATGTACAGGCATGTATTCCCTGTATCCCTGTATTAACCCCCTGTCACATTCCTTGGCTGTAAATTATGGGGTATATATAATTAAAAATAAATAAAATTTAAATCGAGGCATTCACCCTCACCTACTTGATAAATATTATTCACAGTACAGCGCTCTTATACGCCCCCTCTTTGGTTTCGTATTTACCTTTACATATTAGAAAAACGATATCACGAGATAGATTTTATCAGGTTTGACGCTGTTTATTTTTCTTAACAACGGGGTGATCGATTCAGAGACGAAATGACGAACGCAAGTGCACCTCAAGAGATCTTTTACTCTCTCAATAACGCTCTCCTTTTCTCCCAAAATAAAACCTCCTGACGCCCCCAAATCCAGTCGCAATTTCTTCTCAGTCTCTAGCAACATCCAACTCCCCTTCAACCTTAGCCCAACTCACCGGGACCAAACATTTGGCCGTATTACTCCCCAAGGGAGCGAGAATTGGTGAAGCGGTGGGAGGGGAGAGAAAAAAATCCCTCCCTCACCCCCTTGTCTCCATGCCAACTCCCTTTCCATAATATCGCCCTGGCCGAATCGTTTGTCCTGGTGATGCGGACCGTAAAATCGCAAGCACTGTCTCCGCCTCTCACCCTCTTCATCTCGTTCCCTCTCTCCCCCCTCTGGCCCCACTCTCTCCACCCTCTCCCACCATTCCCTCCTCTTCGTTTTATCTCGTGCGCCTCTCTCCCTCCCTCTCCTTCCACGCAATCCTCCGCCTATCTTTCCCCTTAACACACACAGCAGGTCTCGTTTTCCACTCTCTGCGTGCTGCCCTTCTCCTCTGTACCCACTCTTCCTCCCGCACCAAACCGCCCTTGTCCTTCCGCCGTAGCCAAGCCCCCAAACCCCTACGCTCCTTCCGCCCTTCCACCACGACGCAACCAACACCGCGCGACCCCATCCGCAAAACTCTCGGCATTTGTTCCCCTGTTCCCTTGCGCCCGCACCCCACCGACAAACGTCCCCCATCTTCCCCTCAACCCTCCACCCCCACACTGCATTCACTGAGTTGGATAGTTCCCCGTTAGTTTCAGCAAGCAGTTCATCACGTGTGTCCGTCCAATCTAAGGTGTCGCAGTGGTCCAAAAAAGTTGAATAGATGGGAGTTTCTCATTGCCTCACGGGGTGAAGCCGTGTTGGTGAGAACGCCAATTCTAGCGTGTATTGCAGAGATGAGGCGCGATCCATGATAACATTACATAGAGGTGCGTATGAGTTGAAAATTTTAGGAATAATAATACCCACATTCATAAGTGAAATTTTCACCAATAAAACTTATATACCTAGTACGAGTTTAAATATATTTGATGTAAATATAGATAGCTTAAATATAGATAGCCAAATAAGATAGCTTTTGTTTTTATTGAAAATTAACCCCAATTTACACGTTTATGTTACTATTCAGTAAGATGAATATTGCTACAAAGGGAAATATGCGAATAATTAGACACTGGAATAGGAGTAGTTGTTGCGGAGAGGAAACCAACAGCTGAGGTTATTTGCGTCATTAGGGATGAATGGGAATGGTGGAATAGTTAAGAGTAACCCGGTGTCGGTATTAAACTACTCTTAACGAAAAACTCTACAGGGGTCCACAATTTGTCATCCCATCCGTCAGACGGTGCACTCCTTACTCCACAATGCAACTCAAGTAGTGATCGAAATACCCCTAATAAAGATCTGCCACCTCCAGGATTAGGATGCTAGCGCTCTGGGTTGGGATCTAGTACCACCAAGAGCCACCAAACCAAACCCTCTTAATACTGAAATTAATCAATTTATCCAATGAATTAAGTTTTATGATAATAATATTTTTAAACCTCGGAAAAAAAGTTTACAAATTTTTGCATTTAAAAACACCTGGTCTTTTTTCATTAGAGAATTATTTAATGTGATAGTATACGATGATAAACGAAAAAAGAGAAGATACACTTAATATAAGCATTCCAAAAGTTAATCAGAATACATCAGCATTGCGTATACGTGCGGTAGATGTACGAATGAGTTTTTCTATTTGCCTCTCTGTGGTGTCTCTCGAAAATTTCTAATTTAATCCACATTACTCCTAGAAAAACGTCTCCGGTCATGATGAGAACATGCACAGAAAAAGCCTTCAGTCTTCGGTCGATTTGTTGTGTAAATACTGGGTTTAGCAAACACAGAAAGCATGATGATACAATATCCCAGTTCTTTGATGATTTTTTTCTGTAAAGAAAAATAAATTGAAGCAACAGTGGTCCATCGTATTCCCGAGTTTAGTGCTTTGTGCCCAGACACTAAATTAGCAAGGAATTTGGAGGCCATCGTAAATTCTACAAATGGTTAATTGAGTCAAAAATGAAGACCAAAAACTTTTAAAACGTTATCGGTATTATACAATTCTATCAATTAAGGGTAGGTAGAAATCCCAGTAATGGGCTGATACCTAATTTCCCCGCTATATCATATTAGTTCTTCTCATAAGAATTAAATTAAAATGGCATTAAAATGGAGTAGTGACTGATACCATGAAGAAAGTCTGAGTAACAATCATTCGCTGAAAAGATCTATCCGAATATGTAGCTGAGGTCTATCGGATTCTTTTAACCAGAAGTTTGAAAACCTAAAGAATGTTTTGGGACCTTGGTATGTTTTATAATTATTTTATGTTAAAATAATAAAATTATATTAACATAAAATAGGAAAAAAGGTCATTGACGACTTTTTAAAAGACATTTTTGCTATTTTTAAAAACTTCACTTGATCATTAAAAAAAAGCTTTCTTATCCATCATCATATAATTAAGATCCATCAAAATATCTAGATTTATATTTCATTTATTTTTTAGGTAATCTACCGGTTAAGGAAGGTTTTTGGATGGACACAACTATCAAATAAACATTTTGTAACTCGAAACAAAACCCAATACAGCAACCTAATTAGGTATCTCTTTATCTCTGTGTACTTCTTTCCTCCCTTCATCCCGTCCAACACCCTTATCCTGTTCCTGCCCTTTCCTCGCTAGCCTAACATTCTCCCCTCTATTACCTTCTTCAACATACCACTGCCGATCAATACGCCTTTCATCCATTTTTCCTGCCTCCATAGGATTTCTCTCAACAAACCTCACCCACCTCCTCACCCACCATCCCTAGTACTTCCTCATTTGTTTTCCTTTCGGTGCATTTCACCTTCTCCATCCTTCTCCACACCCACATTTCAAAAGCCTCCAATCTACGTCTATCCTCCTGCTTCAGCGACCACGTTTCCACGCCGTACATAGCTACGCTCCATATCAGAGTTTTTACGAGTCTTGTCTTAACATCTCTACTCAACGTCCTCGTCATCAAATCTCTCCTCCTTGAGAAAGCCCGCTTGACTAGGGTAAATCTTCGCCTTAATCCCACACTACTTTGACCGTATTGATCCAAAACACATCCGAGATACGTAAACTGTTCTACCTGCTCTATTTTCCCCTCCTATTTTAATGTTTAGCTTAGCCTTAACTTTCTGGAAAACCGCAAAACCTTTGTTTAATTATTATTGATCCTCATTCCACATCTATCGCACTGAACCTCCAATTCACTCAACAATGCTTGCAACCCCTTGGCCGACTGAGCAACTAATTCTCGGTCATCAGCAAACCTAACCGATTTTACGAATTCCCCTCGGACTTTCATTTCTACCTACTGTCTTCCCATGCCTCTTCAATCATTTCCTCCACATATACGTCGAACAGCACCGGTGATAATGGGCAACCCTGCCTTACACCTCTTCCTAACACTGCCCATCCGGACTCTCCGTTCCCCACTCCCACCTGAGCAGTCTGAGACTTGTACAGGTTGCGGATCAGTCTCCTTCCCCTCCAATCCATTCCTATTTCCTGCAATACACACATTAATTTTTCCACTTTCACTCTATCAAACGCTTTTTCGAAATCTACAAAACAGGTAAAAACGTTCTGATTGTATTCTATATTCCTCTCGATTAGTGATCTCATTACTGCAATGGCATCACGCGTACCTCTTCCCTTCCTAAACCCAAACTGATCATTCCCTAATTAACCATTTGCTCTACTCTGTATCCTTTGTTGATGATCCTGGAATTAGCTTTAGATGCATGATATATCAAACTTATTGTTCTGTAATCCTCACTTGATGTAGGCTTTACCTTTTCCCAAATAGGAACTAATACCTATTTCACAAAACCTTCCGGCCAGCTTCCTTCCTCATAGATACTACGAACTAGTCCATATAGTCTCCTTCCCACATTTTTTTAAACCAATCATGATATTATATTTGATAAAATATGCAAATATTTAATGATAAAGCAAGAAAAAATGAACACTGGTAATGAATATTTTATGAGTTAGGCCAGGGAAATCCGAAAATATTTCAAATGGCGTTTATTTATGCCTTTTTTAATCGATGACTCCTGGTGAGGTTATCAAAAGCAGAGGAGGGAAATATGTTTAACCATTTAAATTAAAATTTAAATATATGTAATACTATCGTTCTATTTATCTCCTAAATATGTATAGGAATATTTAACTCACCTTAGTATTTTAATTTGGATACAACCGGATGAGTCCACAGAGAAATGGCTCACTCATAGTAATCATCCCAAAGATTACTTTGGTAGGTTAAAACGAAAAGCTTGCCTTCTGCGTAGGTATGCGATATTTGATATCCGTACCTCGGTTTTGGAAGGTAATTGCTTTCAATTATCATCAGAGGTTTCCCTTGTATATATATTCTAGCTAAACATCCACATAGCCTGGGAAAACGAAGGGTACTCAGGACATTAACCGGATGGAAACTCCAGCCCACAGAACTTTTATTCAGCTATAATACCTGTACCACTAACTCTCGTGTGAGACATAAAATTTCCAACTTTATACTATAATATCGTTAGCAATCGAAATCACGGATATTTATGAAATTTTCTGCGGCAACATTCATTAGTGATAAACAAAGTAAAAGTTTCTAGATGGTATGCTTTCATTATTATTTGAATGGGATTTCTTACAATTCGCAACTTAGTAATGCTGCTAATTTAAATGGGCCAGAATTAATAAGTACGGCACAAATGTTATTTACACGTACCTCATTATGCCTAAACAGGTATATCACTAAAACAAATGAAATTTTTTGGCGATAGCGATTTGTTTCTTGTAAAAAAAACTATTCAGGTAGTAAAATTTAATGAGGTTAGCCGCTAATATTCTCCAAAAAATGTATTAGGAGGCCTTTGCTAGGCCCATCAGGCTTTCTTATGCTTAAGGTATCACATGATCGAATACTGGATGCTCTGGATTCGAGAAAGATTCTACTTTGACCGAACACACTTTCATTGGGGTATCTTGAAATGTATCTAAATATTCTCAAAGTTCCTAGAGAGCCAATGATTCTCACGTCAATAAGTGTTTAGTTTTTGTTCAACAGTTCCTCTAGTAAAGTTATAATTCCCCAAAAGTGCAATATCAGCTTAAAAATAAAGTAAAATACAAAACAATAGCTTTTAGTACGTATTAAGTAAATGTTTAACTTTCTTTAGAGAGTGCTATGAACAGCTCGTAACTTAATATAGCCTCGAAACTGAACCAACACTTTCTTCCAACTAATTACATTTGGCCTACAAAAATTTTAAACCTTGTAAATATTTTTTATAATTTTATATTATTCATTTTCATTAAATAGCTTCCTGTGATGATCATCATAAGGAATTTTTTAATCTAAAAAGGAGAAATATGACATTATTTTCTACAAAAGCAATCAAGAAATGTTTTCATAAATTACTCAATATTTTAAATTTCCTTGCAATCTCCAAAAGGATAATATGAGTGAAAATGTAGTTTGAAAATACAACTACGATAATTTGACCTAGAAAACAGGGCTACCTGCCGAGAGCGTAGATTTAGCAATACACACTGTCGAATAATAAGGCTGAAGGATTCGACTTTCTCCCCGTAAAACAGAGGAACGAGCTCAATTTTAACCATCGTGATGTGATGACGAACTATTATTGCTAAAAATCCATTGATGCACAGACCATGATCAGTAGTACGTACATTCCATGCGTTCTCTTGAATTGAAGGATATCACACAGAAAATCAAAACCTTCAAACAAAATAAAGGTGTGAAATAAATTGAAGTTAAGTGATATTTGAATGCATTTCACTGCAAGAGAAATTGTCAATGAACAGAAATTTAACCATAGGAGTCGTTGCATACTTTAGCGAAAGGGATTTGACATTTTAAATCATAAGGTAACATAAGATCTTAAAAAAAACAAAAAAGCTGAATTTAAAAATTAAAATAATGACGGTAAAAAAAAGCGAGAGCATAAAATATTTTGGTTTTTCGACTTCGCTAACAGCACTACTATATGTTGGTAAACTAGTCAGTTAGTAGTTCTAGGGAATAAACTCATTGGAACTCTTGTGGATAGCATAACATTAACCGTACACTCTACAATTTGCAATCACTACCAGTATCTGGTTCCATGGGACTTATCAGTACCTCATTTAATAAGTATATAACAGATTTTAACGCAACGAACGTCTTCCCAGAGTTAAGCAATTCCTTCAGTACATACGTATACCAAAAACCAGATTTGAACACGGATGAGACTTCAAACCAGAAATTAATGGGTATAAGATGCCTGAACACGATGATTTCACGTTTCAGCGTTTCATTAATATATTGACCCTACCCAGGAAGTAGGTAATTCAGGCACCATTCGATTAATATAAAAATACTGAAAAATTACTTTCTGGGTGGAACTAGTTTCATATTGAGAATTAGATCACTTTAATTTAAAATGACGCCGCTTAACTTTAGGCAATCACGTAAATCCTCCAATTTTTTCTCCGTGGAATAACATACGGATGCCACCCCACCCCTTACCTTTATCATAATTCATATCATGCCTCTTTTCAAGGCTTTATTTTTATGTTTTATTTACTTCAAGCCGTCTATTTTATTTTGAGTCCTTACATCTTATTTAAACATTTCCTTTTTATAATAATTCCATTAGTTTAGGATTTGGAAAACTTTATAATACGCATTTCCGATTTCTTTCCAACCAATGTATATCAGACTAAAATTTTACCAAAAGTAACTGTGAAACTCGTTACGCGTTCCTCGGTGATTTTAAATGATATTTAATTCTTCATAGTTCAAAGGGAAATGTTTCTCTGGAGGCGTAACATCAGCGTCACGTGATATATCAAGAATTATACCTAGAATGTACTTAAAGTAACTCTAATTAAGTTCGCATAAAAACCATCGGTAAACATCTTTTCCTGACATTAATGTGAATTGCCGAATTTAGACCGTCAGTTGGGAGTGCGTATGATGGTAGACGGTATTGGCATTGATAATATGGCAGATCGCGCCATTATCACTGAAAATTTGGCGATGCGAAAGATTTACGCAAAACTCGTCTCGTAAGTATTGATGGACGACCAAGAGTAGAGCCGGCCTGCTTGCGAAAACTTTTTGAGACGTCATCGCAACGATTCCCCAAACCCCTTACAGTCCCGAATTGGCATGAGTAGGCAATTTCTTATTCCCAAAAGTGAAATCCGCCCTTTAAAAGACAGCACCATGGAACCCCATGTGCCTTCAAAGAAGCTCGCACGCGTACCGATAAGGACCATCAGGAATCCGCCTACCAGGAAGACTAAAGTCGTGGAAAACCCGCTGGCAAAAATGTGTCGCAACTCAAGGGATATATTTTGAAGAATTCTGAGGTAACGTACCAATATCTGGTGTAAGTCTATTTTTCCGAAATTTTTCCCAATACTTTCTAAACAAACCATGTATTTAAATGCAACAATTTCAGTGTAAAAATAATTCGCCTTGACCAGGATCCCGGTTAAGGCGAGTGATTTTTGCACTCTGAAATTGTTATCTTGAAATGTATGTTAGCGGATGACTCCGTTAAAAGTTACATTTGTGGCATCACCCGCAGGTTATTGAAATTTGTACAAACCATGTATTTTAACGATAAAAACTATGTGCGCCTCATGTGTAATGAATAGAGGAACAATTAATCCTGTTACTGTATTATAAGTATACCTGAAAAACTGGATTCATTCATACATAAAGAACTGGTGGAGTATTCAATTGAAAGCATAACATGAAAAATAGTCTAGTGCATTCGGAAAACAATGTGAATATGAAAGGCACTCCTTGAATCGAACTCGCGCCCTTTGTACTGTTGTATTACAATTAAAGTACCTTTCTACATTTATTTTCTATTGCGTTCATTCGTCCTAGAAATTATTATGAACTTTGGACTGAAAAATGAAATAAAATGAAAATCAAATGTTTATGAATGTAATGAGCTTGATCGTAAACGCAATCAAATCTTGCGAGGGCAATCCTAGAGCAGTTTTAACTAGAAAAAAATGGCAACTGCACCCATTCTCAAATGTTTCCTCAACGAAGGGCAATATTAACTACCTCCCACGCTTAATTTGGCTGACTTGAATTTAAGGGGAAACTATCTTTCCCTTAAAGCGCCACTAACATATTTCATAAGAAAGAGTATAACACTATCCTTTTTTTTATCTAGTACCAATGAGTTTCCCTTCAACTATTTTCGGTATTCTCGCGCCAGAAATAAAATTGCACATCTTCACTCAACCTTCTTACATACTCTACCGGGTCTTCCTCGCAGAGCTTCATTGAACATTATGCAAGTTCCCTTCTCCTTCCTCCTCAGACCGAAATCGTAAACTTCACCCTCGACCTTAGTTTGCTGTCAGCCCTTCGTCTTTCCCAATCCTCCCTCAGCTTCTAATCTCCTTTGCCATTCACATCCCTCTCTACTTTCCGACCCTGATCATTGGGGAAAATCTCTCATGCAGCTAGATCGAAGCGCAACTACGCCCCTGTTCTCAGTCAAACCTTACTCACTGCCTCGCCTCTTTCTCCCATAAGAAATCGTTCCCATTATTCTCCTCTCTATCTTCTCATACAAAGTCCCCCTTTCCCTCTATACTCAATTCCCTTCCCCCATCTCTTGCTCGCATTCTTAAAGCCCCATCCCTTCCCTTCGACTAACAGCGACTTCGCTTCCCTCTACATTTCCTGCCTTGATCGTTTCCGCCTCCGCACTCCAAGTAGCGGATGTTACTGCGAGAATGGAAGCGATGATAGGCACTGAGGGAAAATTGGCCATGATTTTAATTCAGTACTTTTTGCAATTCAAAATTATAACGCCATCCTCCGTTTCTATACACTTGACTGAACAAATTTTCGAGACGGGAAAATTCGAGACTTTCCCATTAGTATGCCGAACATAAAGATCTCAAATTGCAAAATTTTTTTAATGAAGAAAAATCTAATTAAATACGCTGATATTTCTAAGATTTATCAAGGTGGAGCTGGTAGCAACAATATTTTATAGGCGTTGGAAATGGTTATTCCCAGTAAGAAAATGGTGCCACTCAAAGGGTGAAATTTCATATTAGGCATCTGGAGTACTTGCAGGCACGTGTTTAATTTCTTTTATGGCCGAAGGGTTGGAGAAAAATTCTCGCCATGTTCTGAACTATCAAGATAGTTATTTCATATAATGGCCAATACCATATCTGAATAATGACGACCCTTAAAGTGTTTCAGATGTTACATCGCACAGGCAATAGGGAAAATTAAATATGACGTCCAAATGCAGCGTTCCATGTGATACATGTCAAAATCAATATGCTATCCCGACGTTAAGGTTTCAATGTCGTTGCTTATTCGTTAATGATGAACAAATGTAAAAGTCAGATATAATTACATGCAAATAAGGACACCTTAGTTATTCTAGGTCAAATAACCAGTAATTTAAGTTGATAACTATTTATTTACTCGGTACATAAATGTGTTTCCTTGATTCATAATATTGTGCAAGTTTTTGAAACAAGTTTTGCGATTGATGAAATAATGAGGCGTCCTAGCAAAAATTTTTGTAACTTAATTTAGTCGCAGTATGCCCCGAAATAGCGTATTTGTATGATACCCACTTTCTTGTAGCTCGAAAATGTTTGCAACTACATAACCCTTTTTGCATATAAGAAGCTCCCAAACTTATACAGTTAACATTATTATTAGGTAATCTACCGTTTGAGGTAGGATTTTGGATGGACACAACTATCAAATAAACATTTTGTGACTCCCCACCTATCAAACTAATCTATATCAGGTCCCTCTTCATCTCGGTGTACTTCTTTCCTCCCTTCATCCCGTCCAACATCCCTATCCTGTTCCTGCCCTTACCTCGCTTGCCCAACATCCTACCCTCTATTACCTTCTTCAACATTCCACTACCGCTCAATACGCCTTTCATCCATTTTTCCTGCCTCCATAGGATTTCTCTCAACAAACCCCTCTCCTCCCCCACCATTTCTAGTACTTCCTCATTTGTTTTCCTTTCGGTCCATTTCACCTTTTCCATTCTTCTCCACACCCACATTTCAAAAGCCTCCAATCTACGTCTATCCTCCTGCTTCAGTGACCACGTTTCCACGCCGTACATAGCTACGCTCCATATCAGAGTTTTTACGAGTCTTGTCCTAACATCCCTAATCAACGTCCCCGTCATCAACTCCCTCCTCCTTGAGAAAGCCTCCTTGCCTAGCGCAATTCTTCTCTTTACGTCCCTACCACTTTGACCGTATTGGTCCAAAACACTTCCGAGATATGTAAACTGTTCTACCTGCTCTATTTTTTCCCCGCCTATTTTAATATTTAGCTTAGCCTTTTTCTTTCTGGAAAATCGCATAACCTTTGTTTTATTAATATTGATTCTCATCCCATATTTATCGCACTGAACCTCCAATTCACTCAGCAATGCTTGCAACCCCTTGGCCGACTGAGCAACTAATTGTCGGTCATCAGCAAACCTAACCGATTTTACGAATTCCCCTCCGACTTTCATTCCTACCTCCAGTTCTTCCCATGCCTCTTTAATCATTTCCTCTACATATTCGTTGAACAGTACCGGTGACAATGGGCAACCCTGCATTACACCTCTTCCTAACACAGCCCATCCGGACTCTCCGTTCTCCTCTCTCACCTGAGCAGTCTGAGACATGTAGAGTTTGCGCGTCAGTCTCCTGTCCCTCTTATCTATTCCTATTTTCTGCAATATACTCATTAATTTTTCCAAATTTACTCTATCAAACGCTCTTTCGAAATCTACAGAACAGGCAAAAACGTCCTGATTGGATTCTATATTCCTCTCGACAAGTGATCTCATTACTGCAATGGCATCACGCGTACCTCTTCCTTTCCTAAACCCAAAATGATCATCCCCTAAGTAATTTTTTGCCTTACTCTCTATCCTTTTCCTGATGATCCTGAGAATAACTTTAGCTGCGTGGGATATCAAACTTATTGTTCTGTAATCCTCACATGATTTAGCCTTTACCTTTTTTGGAATAGGAACTAACACGGATCTCACAAAATCTTCCGACCAGATTCCTTCCTCTTAGATACTACGAATCAGTCCATATAGGACCTTCTTCCCGCATTTTCCTAAACATTTCAACTGTTGTTGAAATTTATTCTACAGGAATATTGTCCACCCCCACGGCCTTATTTGCTTTTATCTCCTTCAATGCCCTTTCTATTTCAACGTCGAGTATGCCTGGACCAAAGCTATCTTCTTCTAACAGTTAACATATTTAACAAATAATATTATGTTATTAGAGATGAAAAAATAAATTAACACCATAACGGTTCTCCAAATTGAATGTCAATTACTTATCTTTTTCATTTGGTAAAAATTTTGTGACCACAAATTTAAATTATTATTTAACCAATATCATGAAAGTAAAATAATGTAATGAATGTAAGACTATGACTAATAGGTCATAATATGCTTCTAGAGCCTTTCCTGGAACTACACCTAGATGAAATATCCAACGATGTTATATTTTGCGACGCAAAAAAACTACGAATAGCAAAAGAAACAGTTCAACACCTGAACTAGAAAAGGCCGAACAGTATTACGTTTGACCTATATGGAAAATGAAATAGACAAGTTTGAATTACAACCAATTTAAAAATAAAGATTAAATTTGACTCAACTAATATCTATGGGAATTCACTGAACAAAATGGCCGAACCCAATAAAATGTCATTGACGACGAAAACCCGAGGGTAAGTTTTATGCTTGAATAACTTCTTCATTTTCAACGTTGAACCAAAAAATTGATAGACTACGTTAAAATATTATGAAGTGGAAAATTGAAAATGATATGCGACATATTAAAGGCTTGGGGCAGGCAAAATTAAATTTTGGAAAATTTGCAATAAACAGTTTAGATCATTACGCCAAAAAAACTAGTTAACTTGATTAAAAACAATTTTTTAAAGTTAAATCAAATTACAACGTAACATTAAAACACTGCAGTTTATACTTCCAACGAATCTAATTATAATGCCATTAAAATAAATGATTTCAAATTTAGTAAAGGTATACATGTTCTTTCAATTGACGAAACGTTTTTACGGTAGTGCAATATTTTTCTTTACATTTCCGACATATTAGAAGTTTTATGAAGATTCGTCGAAAGAAATTCGGTATTTTTCGAATTTTCGGTGGTACAAGCCGCCTTTCTCTAGGAAGATAACGTTCCTTCCTTTTCTTCTTTAAGAAAGGTTGCCTACACCATTTTCCTGCACAATCGATTTACACCATAACCTGTTCATTTAAAAATTATTACCAAAGACAATACAGCCTAGAAAACTACACAGCCAGGGTACTGGTAAAATACTAGTAGTAGCTATCACCAACTAGTGGGTAAACAAGGAGATTTCACCGAAGATGCCAAAAGTCAGGTTGTGGACTGAGAAGTGGTCGAGGGGGAGCATGGTAGGTGGGTGGCTAGTGTCTAGTAAATAGGGGGCGCATTTCTCGGCCCCTGTTTCTTATATGAGATGCCGCCAAAATTGCACCCCCCCCGATTCAAAGATCCGCCATCGACCAGTTCGTTGCCAAAACCATAAAACGCAGGGAGCTTATTCATTCCCCTTCTTGGTCTTACTTTTGTAGTTCACTTACCCCGAGTTCCACACCCGTAAAAAGCAGTACATGAAATGCTACTTATTTTGCTATAGGGGAAGAGCAAAATGTTTTGACCCTCGTATTTAGAGCTGGGAGAGGAATTTCACAATACCTAGTTTCGAAAGAATGCGAGAAAAATAAAAATGCAGGAATGTTTACAGAGCAATGGTGAAATTAGTGCGCTACACAGCAAGGTTAAGTTATTATCGGGGAGTAAGAAGGCAAGATATGTCCTAACAGTTAAAGATAGGTGGGGTAAGATAATAGTTGAGACAGAAAAAATACAATAGATATGGAAAGAATATATAGAAACGCTGTGTGGTGAAGAACTTGGGCCAACATGGATAGATATAGAAAAGGAAGATGACGTAGAGAAAAATAGCTTAGGTCCAAGCATACTCGACGACGATATAGAAAGGGCATTACGAAGGATAAAAACAAATAAGGCCGTGGGGTAGACAACATTCCTGTGGAACTATTAAAATGCCTGGGAAAATGTGGGTAGAAGACTCTATATGGACTGATTCGTAGTATCTATGAGGAAGGAATCTGGCCAGAAGATTTTGTGAGATCAGTGTTAGTTCCTATTCCGAAAAAGGTAAAGGCTACATCATGTGAGGATTACAGAACAATAAGCTTGATATCCCACGCAGCTAAAGTTATTTTCCGGATCATCAAGAAAAGGATAGAGAGTAAGCCAAATGATTACTTAGGGGATGATCAGTTTGGGTTTAGGAAGGGTAGAGGTAAGCGTGATGCCATTGCAGTAATGAGATCACAAATCGAGAGGAATATAGAATACAATCAGTACGTATTAGCCAGTTTTGTAGATTTCGAAAAAGCATTTGATAGAGTGAATTGGGAAAAATTAATGTGTGTATTGCAGGAAATAGGAATGGATTGGAGGGGCAGGAGACTGATCCGCAACCTGCACATGTCTCAGACTGCTCAGGTGCGAGTGGGGAACGGAGAGTCCGGATGGGCAGTGTTAGGAAGAGGTGTAAGGCAGGGTTTCCCATTGTCGCCGGTGCTGTTCAACGTATATGTGGAGGAAATAATTAAAGAGGCATGGGAAGAACTGGAGGTAGGAATGAAAGTCGGAGGGGAATTCGTAAAATCGGTTAGGTTTGCTGATGACCAAGAATTAGTTCCTTTGTCAGCCAAAGGGTTGCAAGCATTACTGAGTGAATTGGAGGTTCAGTGTGATAGATATGGGATGAGAATAAATATTAATAAAACAACGGTTATGCGGTTTTCGAGAAAGAAAGGGCTAAGTTAAACATTAAAATAGTAGGGCAAAAACTACAACAGATAGAACAGTTTACTCCTGAATAGTAAAATTCTCAAAACGTCAACCCAAATACACTGCTCTCCCCAAACCACTCCGTCCAAAATACCCTAACCTTATCAATAGTTTCTTCCCCGGGACTCACAAAATGAAACAAAATTCCTGAACTCTTTCTAAAGATCAAAGACAGTGACCCCACATCACTTTTATTCCTACATTGTCCCTCCGTTTTATTTAAACGCCCGTCAAACTTGCAAGACTTCTTCAAGTCGACAAAACCACCTGCGAGCACTCCTGTCCCTTCCCCGCCCATGTCCGCACCCTGCAACCCATCACGTTGAAAATGCTGCCAGATCCCAAGACCCTCCACCTCCCTTACTACCAATTACAACCCAAGGCCATCTGGACCTCAAAAAACATTATTTTTATATACTGCATCTACTTTCCCTCCGCATGAATAACCACTGCTATTCCTCCAAATCATTCACCTTCCTAAATTGCCCCATCCCTACTTACAGTGCTTCCCACAAGCAGTCTTTCCATTACTGCTTTTCTGTTTCGGAGATTGAAATCCTTTCCAAATCAGCAAGTAGCATAAAAGTGAGAACCCGCGAGATGGCGCATATCTGGGTGCTTCGGTCATTTAAACCACCCGGGATAAACCAAGTACACTGAATGCATCCAATAGCTGCCTATATTTCCCCCCTCCCACCTTTTTTCTGGACCAGAAGAAGGCCTCACCTCCCAACACATATCCCTACTCTCACCCCCAAACCCCAGAACACCCCAATTTTATCTCCTCCCAAAATTGCACAAACCCAACATCCCCTGTCGCCCTATAGTTTCTAGTTTCAACTCTCCCACCGAAAGAATCTCCGCATTCCTTGATTACCACCTACAACCAATCGTACTCTCATTGCCCTCCTTCACGAAAGACACGTATCACTTCCTCCACCGTTTAAACTCTGTCTCCATTCCCTCCACCTCCAACCTGCTTATGGCCACCATCGACGTCACCTCCCTCTATACTTCTATTCCCCATGCAGAAGGCCTATCCTCCCTCCGACACTATCTTTCTCTACGCCCCCCACCCCAGTGCCCCTCGATCGAATTTCTCCTCAATCTCGCCACTGTCGTCCTGACTAAAAATGCATTCTCTTTCCAAAACTGTTTTTATCTCCAAACGAAAGGCACAGCGATGGGAACGAGGATGGCGCCATCGTACGCCAATCTCTTCATGGGCCACCTTGAAGAGAATTTCCTTTCACAGCAACCCTTCCAACCTCTTTTATGGGTCCGCTACATTACAATATTTACACTATACCAGTAGTCATCCTTCTCATACCAAACGCTCAATTCCCAACTCTCTCTCTATCCGCGGACATCGGATTTGCAACACCACAGCAACCCTCAACAAATACCTCCACAATCTACACCATGCACTCCACAAACGCGGTTACCCAGAAAAGCTCCTACAGGATAAAATCTACCGCTCCACCCGACCACACACACCACAGAATGACAACCTCACATCTGACGCTGGACTCAACCTTTGCACAACCTATTTCCCCGGATCCCACAGACTGAAAACCATTCTCAAGGAACTTTATCCTATATTACGTGACAATGACGCGACCACATCCTTACTGCCCCAATGCCCCTCTGTCTCTTACAGACGACCAGCCAACCTCAGAAACCTTCTGAGATCCACCAACCCTTTGACACCCCGCCCTGACAAATTTCCCCTACCTGCAATCGCCCCCGATGTAAAACATGTCTCCTAATCAGATCTGCTCCCCTCTCCCCACATCCCCTCATTGTCCCTTCACCCCGTTCCCACGCTAATTGCCGCTCAAAAAATATTATCTATCTCTTGTCGTGCAAACAATGCACCTCATTCTACATAGGCGAATGCATTACCCCATTATCCATCCGAATGAACAATCACCGTTACTCATGTAATTCTGCTTCACTCTCTTCTCTTCCTATCCCTTTACACGCAAGTTCACACAACCTATCATTTGACGAATGCTTTTCCTTAACAGTTCTAGAATCCCTACCCGATTCAGCCACGGAGGTGAGAACTCGCGAATCCGCATACATCCTATATTTCCGATCCTTTAAAATTCCCACCCTTAACCGCCATCTTTAATTTCTTTCCCAACAGTCCCTAAACCTTCCGCCCCCCTTCTTGCTTCCCCAGGCTCTCTTCCATCAAAACCTCTCAGTCTGACCTGAAGAAGGCCTCGGAGTAGGCCGAATGCTTAAATCATCTACAGTGTGAGTGTCCTTTTACGTGTTATCTGTTTTATTCTGTGTTCTATTGTGCCGTCCAAAAGTTATGTATATATATATATATACACATACATACATATATTATTTAAAGGAACAACATAGGAGAGGCGGAGAAGGCGAAATCAGGCAAAATCACGAGCAAAAAAGTATTTCTTTGACCTGCATTGGAACACCGGATCCTCCACTTGCCGGGCGGATGCTCTAATCGTTTGGGTTATCTAGGAAATTCAATTTGCGCTGAGATTTTGCTAGTTTTGCAGTAATTTCCGATTCTTTGTCCAAGAGTTGGAGTCAAGGAGCTTTTTCACCTACAAAAGTAGAAAAACACGACATGCACATGCGTATTTGGCCAATGTGGCTCGTCTCTTTCTTCTGGTTCTGCGAACCACGAAATGCCCTCTCCCTATTCCTACTATCCTTCCTCTTGTGTGTCGTGTATTTCTCCTTTGGTGGGTGAAACAGCTCCCTGACCCCATCTCTTAGCCAAAGAATCGGGAACTGCTATAAGACTAGCAAAATCTCGAAAACCGCGGCATCGGCCGCCGGAATTTGGAAAGCAGCACTGCCGGGCACTAACGGAAATCAAGGTTCCCCTCGTGTTTTGTTTCGAGTGGTGGTTGACCGTCTAGTCCTTTGAGAAGCGTGAAGTTTGACTCTCGACTTTCTTCCATCCGGAAGGCCGTGCTTTCGTTTTGTTTACCGGTTCAGGACTGACCTTTACTGCTGGTGGAGTTCTTAGGCTCCAGTTTGCTTGGCTACCACGGGGTTCGAGTAGCGGGGAGGGAGTTGTACGCTAGTGATTGTTTTTTTTTGTCTCTATTTGGAGCTGTTGTCCTTTTGGCCCGCTATCTTTTCTTTCGCGCCGGCGTGCTAAATTTTATTACTTTTCAAAATTGTCATAAGTCGCGTAAACACGCTCGCCTTCAAAGTTGACGAGTAGGCGAAACCCCCTTCTCCGTTGGAAGTCCACTTCTTCACACTAGAGTCACTAGAGTCACCCGAAGAGATAGTGGCGATAAAATTTGGCTACAATCGCCATTTGATATCCCTGAAGTTGGCAACCGAAGCTTCAACGACTGGTATTTTAGGGAATACTCCGAGGAAACTACCGTTTCCGTCTTAAAGTGATCAGACGACGACATTATCATATTAACGAGCAACTATTGACGAGACTTCCGGCAGCCCGATTAATGTAAAGGTTTTTGTCTCCCCATTATGACCCATTGGAAGATATAACGAGCAAGCTCCAACGTTATGGTAAAAAACATCGCTCGTGGGAGAACAGGTGGGAGGAAGGAAAGATGGCATGTGTGCTTACTGGCACAAGGGTTGTGCGGATGACGGTCGACAGAAATATCCCCTCGAACCTCCACATCGGCGGCAACCGGGCCATCATCATCTATGAGGGTCAGCGCCCCATTTGGGCCCGCTGCAACCAAGAAGGCCACGAGCGCAAGACGTGCCCTCGGAACCAGGGAGGGAAGAGCTATGGGGTGACAATGGTCATGGCCTCCAACCCGAACAATGCCGAGGAGATGGACGGGCCCGAGGTGGCTGTGGAGGAGAGGGCGCGGTCGCTGCTTCTTATCGAGGGTGCGCCTCCAGCTGCTCCCGCGGATCCCCAAATCCCCCTTTATTTGGAGGGTAATTTCAGAGGGAGCGAAAGTCGTCAACGGAAGAAGGGATGCGAAAAATAAGAGGACACTGAACTTCTGATTTCAAACATTGATCTAGCTGCAGTCCCTACCAGCTCGCCTATTCTCCACCGACCGGGAGAATAGTCTGGGATGCGAATACCTTTCAAGCTATCGACAATTTCGTCGACTGTTTTTCTGGCACCACAACCCTAGTATAAAATGGTATTCCGTTTTCTCATGTTCGCCGCCAAGCCTCAGGCCGAATAACGTACGTTATTGTGAATGGCATCCACATTACTAATTTTTACGCTCCCTCCGGTGAGCGCGCGAGGGCAGATCGCGAAATTTATTTTAATGAACTTCTATTCCCCTACCTGTATTCCTTTTCGGGGAAGGCCATCTTGAGCGGGGATTTCAACTCCATTTACCACCGAGAGAATAGTGCCTCGAACAGGGATAAGGTGATATACTATCAAAGCCGGGCACTCTTACTGATGCTCGACTCCATGGGAGCGATGGACGCAGTGCGTTCTTTCTGTGCCGGCCCCGCCCCCTTCACGCGATCAGGGCTTAACTCACGGACGCGGATTGACTACCTGTTCCTCTCGGCATCACTTAAAAATCACGTCCATAGAGTTGACACCCTCTCAGTGTCCTTCTCTGATCACTGCGCGCTTATCATGAGTGTTACGTACCCGGATACAACCCCGGCCGCGTGCGCCCACCGCTGCGGCACCGTGTGGAGCAAAGACTTCCGCGTGCTGGAGAATGCCACTCGCCGCGACTCAATCCGCCACCGGGTGTGCGATCTGATCGTGGCAATCCGTACCGGTGCAGACCTCGCGGTATGGTGGGACGAAGTTATCAAACCCCGAATTGTCATCCACATCAAAAGGCAAACTTTTGAGTTGCCTAGAGAAAAAAATTACATCCTTTTCTACCGTCGGGCGCTGGAGGAGCTTCTGCGTAAGGATGTTACGCCGGCGGATTTCCACGCCCAAGTGTCGTCTCTTAAAAAAATTATACTCGGCCACGAACTCCAAAAATGCGCTTCTTAAAATCGTAAAATAGAATTAGACACAGATATTGGGGGGCCCCAAACGCTATCCGACCTTCGGCGCTCGATCAAATCCAACTCCAACTCCGCCACAGACAGAATACCAGTCAGATAATCTGCCGCCAGTGACACCGACTTCCTTAGGGAAGAGGTAAGAGGCATTTAACCGATATACCCCGTGGAAGTAGGGAGAAAGATCCCCCTCCCTTTCTCTCTATGCTGTCAAAAAGGCGATTTAGGTTGAGACATAAGTTCAGACGAACTGGAATGTGTTTCCTCCATGCTCTCAAAGGGCAAAGCACCCGGCTTGGACGGCCTACCCTTTGCATTTTATTTCAGGTATTGGGGATATTTTTAAGCCTGTTTTAACGAACCTTTTTAATTGCATTTCAATCAGCGGCTCTCTGACTGCAAGTCAGCGGACAGCCGTGATAATCCAATGATGACGCGACCCATATCATTCAACGACTTCCGGCCTGTCGCTCTTTTAAATTCCGACTGTAAAATGTTGTCACACGTCTTGCGCTATATAAATACGTATGTTGCGGACATCGTCCTCTCTCCATCCCAGTACGCCGTGTCGAAAACGCGAAACATTTTCGATGCTTCACTTCTAATTCGCGACGTTATTTTTTCCTCACCCTCGTATGGCGATAGTTTTCTAGCAGTGCTTGCCATTGACCTTTGGAAAGCATTTGATCTGGTCCGGATCGAATGGATCCTAACTGTGCTCAAGACGATGGCCTTCCCCGAGCACTTCATACGTGCCGTCTCAACGATGTACACCGGTACATCTAGCATTATGATAAAAAGTGCCACCTCACCACTCATTCCCGTCAGTAACTCCGTCCGCTGTCAATGCTGCTGGTCACTCTTGCCTTAAACTCAATACACAGACGACTGCAGAGCAGTGGAATCGGGGTACGCCGTCGTGGCGCCGTCTGCCTGGGCGTCGTATACGCTGGCGACATAACCCATTTTATAGATGACCCGTTCCATATGGCTCCCGCCAATGACATGTTAAAGTGATATGAGCAGGGTGGTCTCTTCTTCAACAACCGAAAATCCAGGTTTCTCCTGCTGAAGAAAAAACCAGACCCGACCTCCATCGGATGGTCATAAGCCCCCTCCCTCAAAATCTTACGGTTCTGGCGGGAGGAGTTGGCTCCCGCGATTAAGCGGAACTGGGGAATTATAGGCCACCGCATAAAATGGAGTGTTGGGAAACTTTCACTCCATTCCCTCCCGATCGTGATCCGTGTCCTCCTCCTCAATCGGATTGTCTTCCCGAGGCATTGCCCTTGCCACCTGAATACAATATATATTTTATTAAAGCGTCCAACCAAATGATCTAGAACGGCTACGTAAAGAAAGTATCCCGCAACCAGCTCTATGGCCCGTTTGAGCTAGGTGGTCTAAATTTTACTAATACAGCTGTAAAGGCAAAGGTGGTCTACGCGAAGCTCAGCCTGCGCATCTTAGGGGGTGACGACGCGTGGCGCAAGGCGGCACTCGTGCACGACGAATGCCGCCGGAGGGAACTTGAAGAAACGAAGAAGGTCGCCTTACTCCTGCGAGATGGAGAAACAATTCGCGTCAAGACCCTGTATCTCAGAGCGCTAATCGAGCAGGGAAAAATATATCAATAAGGACGTTATCTTGGATAAACTGGGCAAGTCTAAGCAGAGCGAACGATGAGGCACGTAGTCGAACTTAAGCGCGAACACGGTCATGGCGAGGAAAGTGAGGGACCACCTACTCGAAAGGCTCGAGCTGGGTACGTCGGTATGAGCTGTGGAACCATCCTGTTGAAGCCAAAAGGGTTTTATGTTATATTCCTCAGCATACTCCTTGGTTTTTGGGAGAAAAAGTTCTCCAGAATCTCACAATAGCGCACAGAGTTCACCGTAACAGTTACACATCGAAATTTTAAAAAGTAAAGCCCAATAATGCCTATGGAGGACACAGCGCACCAAACTGTCAATTTTGGGCTATGAAGAGGTCTTGGATAAGGTTTATGAGGATCGTCAGTGGCCCAATGACGAAAGTTTAGCTTATTAACTGAGCCGTAGATATGAAAGTGTGCTTCATGGCTAGACAACATTGCTCTCTGCGTCGTCACCATATTATCATTGCTATTTAAGAACGTTTCTGCGACAAAGTATTGATGCTGACCAGATCACTACCTAGTCATTGCTAAAAATGGCGTGGTTTCCCTTAGCTAACGCTACTACTCTCACTCGGCTAATTTACCTATGAGCTCTTCAGTGATTTTCCAAAACTAGAGAATTCATTCTGTTTCAA
Source organism: Hetaerina titia (assembly GCA_037158775.1). Lineage (NCBI taxonomy): Eukaryota > Metazoa > Arthropoda > Insecta > Odonata > Calopterygidae > Hetaerina > Hetaerina titia. The sequence continues at coordinate 86,012,705 of CM073777.1, forward strand.
TCTGTATTCATTCTACTTTTTACTATTATGAATAAAGTCAAAATAAAATTTTGTAAATCTACAAGAAAAATAAACTTAAACGCTACCCAGGTTTCACTGTAGTGCAGCATCATCAGGCTTGATATTAAAAAAAACAATGCAATAACAATTCCACCAAGTTACGCCTGAAACGATTATTATATTTTTAACTAGTTTAAGTAGATTTGTTTTTATTTGCGAGGCACTTTTATTAATTTGTTCATTTTTTCTTCTTTTTTACTGGCACTCTGACCTCCATAGTTTTTCTTCTATCTCCGGATATTTCTTTATTAGAGCGAAGAACGAAGTAATCACTTGCAAGTCAAACCATTCTTATGTAAATGCTAACGTCCACCCGACTTAAGTCCAGTACCAACACATGCAGTGCTGAACATGTGGCTCGGGTGACCACTGTAATTGACAAAAATGAGTTCCCAAAATCCATTCCGATGCATAAAAATTGGAGATTTGCAGTAGTTTTTACGGCCTGCACACGCATACATTGGAATGATACACCATTGGTCGATGGCTGCCAAAAATATGAGAACAGTCACGATGCTGAACTCATCCTCTTGGAGCGATGCGAACAGAAAAGAAAATGGAGGCAAAAAGAGGTTTTCTACTGAGAAAAAGGCGATGGAAAAGAATAAAGAAACTGTTTTCCAGCAGAGGGTCGAGACTAGAGGCAGGCTACAGTCACAATAAACATGACGAGGAGGCAAAGGGAGAGAAAGAAATAGAAATGGAAAGCAGAAGGGGAAAACGGAGAACAAAGGGATGAAAATGAAATAATGTAGGGGGTGATGTGCTCCTTCGCCGGTGGTAGTAAAAAAATGAGCGTGGGTTGTTCTTGGTGGGGGGATTGAGGAAGGGAGGTGAGAGAGGAGTGAAGTGTGAGGCAGGTGGCAGGAGGAGGGAGACGGAGAGGAAAGGGAAAGAGGGGGGAGCTTGGGAGGAGGAACAATGTGGATAGTGATGGCGGCCGAATCAAGATTTTGGGAGCGATAAAATATTCGAGGCACGAAGCGTGATGCTCAAGGAAAGGGGGAGTAAAAAATGTATAAAACAGAAAAGGAGGGAGGGGGGAAAGACGGAGGTGAAAGAGGCTCTTTGGTGACCGGGAGGGCGGAAAAGACGAAAGTGAGGGAAGAGATAAAACTGGGAAACGCTCCCTGTGGTGTGGTATGCTAATATGCTCCTCACAAGTGTATGGACATAGGGGAATCACGAGACCATCACCACTAATTCTATCATTACGACAACGGAATTATGATATCACCTGATGTGAATCATTTCGGCATGTTCCATCGCAATTACTCTAAAACAGGAGTAAAAACTAAGGAACCAAAATAATGAAATAAATCCAATTAAATTGCTTGAAATTAGTTTGTTTCAAATCACTTGACGGTCCATGAAATTAGTGTTCTTTCATTCTTTTAATTTGCTCAGTTTTTCTTCCCAGGGCAAAATGTAGAGCTAAATTGAAACGAGGTCTTCATACTCTTCAGGTGGATTTGAAATTGATGTAATTTTTATGGTAAACCAAATTCCGCTAATGTTTTATTCTAATTTGAAATACCAAGAAAAAAGTCCTGAAACTTTTATTCCTTCCATTTCTTTTTTCAAAATTTTTAAGATTTCAATTAGCTATTAGTTAATAAATACACCCGATTAACAAAGTCAACATGGTGTCAGTCCAATTGACGAAGAAAATTAGTTTCAGGGATTTTCTGTTAGGTCATAAAACATTTTTTCCGTAAAAACAATTTTAAAAATATGCTCTAGTACTAGCTCTACAATTCTTAAAACGCTCTATCTCTCTAATTTTAGAAACAGTGGAATTTCATTGCAGTTAATTATAATAGATATATAACTAGATTAACTTCTTTATTCGCGTGAAATCGAGGACATAATATGACTTTCCAATTTTAAAATCCTTCAATATTCTTAAATAGAAGTTTTATATTCCCCTGAAAGCATGTAAACAACCGTAAATTAATAATAAAGTTAGATATTTAAAGTTTTATTACTTGCAAATGAATAGTATATATTTTAATTTATTTTAATATTTTAATAATTTAATTTTATTAATTATTTTAATAATTCGTATCAATGGGCGATTTAAGATTTTTTTCCTTTCTATAAACATTTAATTCTACTGAATGATGTACCATAGAAATTGAATTTTACAGTGATAAAAATAATTCAATTGATTATTTTTATCAATTACAAAGTGAAAAATTCATGTGACTATAAAAAATCACTTCTAGACAAATAATTAAATCTATATTAATCCCCATAAAATGATTGCCTCATTTTTAATGCTATCCAAGCTAAATTTTAAGCTTTGGTGAAAGAGCAGGGTGAAAGGAAGAATTTCCATAAATATTTATTAAGGAGGGTTTTCGTCATTTTTAAGATCAAAAGAAACCCAAACAGCGTTAGGGAAAGCATTCGAGAACTCCACGGAATCCGAGGAATTCATTTTTTTATTTTCGCTACATTTTTACGAATCCTATTTCAAATGTATTGAGAATGCATAAAGAAGTCAAAACACTTTCATCTGAACATATCCTCTCCCACAGTCTGCCTCTCCTTCCCTCAGGCCTCTGCCTCGTTGTCTCGCTCACCTGTTCAGCCATCGCACGAGCAAATTCATTTCCCAGGCTTTCATCTTTCATCCCTCTCTCCTCTCCTTTTATCCCTCCCGCTCTCCGGCCACATCCTCCTCTTCCATCCCCCACCACCTTGGCGCCCCCGCAAAAAAGTCCCAATATTTGAATACCCCCGCCAGCTGTCCATAAGACCACGGACTTGAATGCCGTCATTAATATATATATATATATATATATATATATATATATATATATATATATATATATATATATATATATATATATATATATATATATATATATATATGTATATACATACATACATATATTCATATTAGTGTGCGTGTTTAGCTACCATATAATAGACATAACTTTAATGCCCCAGTTATTATGATGTATTATATTTGCCTAGAAAAATAACAAAACGAATACTCTAATTGATTTTTGAACATATTTCAACATGTCCTTGCAATAAAAAGATAGGTAGGATATCGGAACAAAAACAAAATATATGAAAATATAATGTTACTTCTGGTTTGAAAGATATTAAAAAATATTTAAAAATTATAAAATTAAAAAGATCACGAATCATATTCTTTAAAAGGCATTTAATATATGGTTTCCAAAATAATACGAGAAAGCAAGTGAAAATGGAGTAGGTAAGTGACGATTGGTAAAAGTAACTAAATGATAGAAATTAGATAAACTATTGTGATATTGCACGAGAATTTTTAAAGAGATTGAGATGTAGAGATAAGGAAAAGACATGAAAAACGCCAGAGTTGAAGACGAACTAATTCAAATACTTTGTTCGGTAACAAAATTCTTAGGTACCCAAGTGGTAATAGATTTACATTATGCGAAGCATATTAATCTATTTATATTTAGAATAATCAATTTCTCACATTTTTCTTATTTGCGGTAATCAGAAAGAAATTAAATTTTTAATGTTTTAAGCCTATTTGACCATACCGTATAATATTGCAGTAACTACTACCGTGTGTAGAAAAACCATGACAAAGAATTGAAATGACATTTAAATATTTTTCGATGTAAGTACACGATTCCTTGTGAATAATATGGCGCGATTAAGAGGTTTTTTTAACATTTACCCCATTTAGAAGAAATAAACTGGAGAATGCGGAGCAGGGAATCGGAGCCGAACCTGGAACGAAAGGATATATTGAATGATTCCCCCGGCCCGTAACCATATTTTCCCCGCCATATACCGATTGGCTAGGGGGCATTTCTTTTAATGTATTATATGATTTACATAATCCGATATTTTCCTTTTTTCCGATATCACCCATCCCTACTCTACAATCGTACTGTTTCACATCTGATCTCTCCGCCCTTCCCTCGAACTTTCGGGCTTATTTATCACCAGCACGCCGCCCAATATTTTTACCTTTCTGCCTCGTCACCCCGTTACCTCCCTCGGTAGGCCGTTTTATCAGCCCCATCAAGATATCACGTCTGCAGCCCGGATTTCAGGTTTCTTTACGACAGAGAAATTTACATCCCTCGTACACATTCCTGGTCCCATACGTGTGCATAACACATAACAGTTACAGCGATGTACCCCTCGGAAGATTTCATGAGACTGCAATATTATCACCAAACTTAGTTCAACTATGCTCCTATTTTTCATTCCGTAGCCATCTCGCGTTATGTTTTCTTGGAACTTGCATTTGATATCTGTTCAACAAAGACTTAGTCTGAGTGAATCCATCACGAAAAATTGAATAAATATTAAATTATTTTTAAGTCACGCAGGGTATGAAAGCATTCACTTACACATTCATAATTACCTATCTAGTTCCAAACTTTTCCAAAAGTTTTCGCCTTAAAAAATTGGGTGTCATATAGTTGTGCAAGGAAAGTCTTCGTTTGCTGCTAGCAGCCATTGTATCAATCGCGATACAAACAAAAAAATCACACCTCTAAAATTTAGTTTTTACGACAGTTGAAACATTTTCAAATTTGTTATTGGCTACAATTGAATAATCGTCACATGAGAGTAATCATTGTCATACGGTTATGTGGCATCTTGCAAGGATTGAAGTAAGATGCGCACACTCATAAATATCTTCAGTGATCGAGGTTTGGTAAATAAAATTCCCTCTTTTCCTTTATTCTTACTTCCATGTGCAAAAACATAGGTTTTAAAATATTTTTCAAATTTCAGGAAATACTCCATTTTTTCAGTGAAAATCGGGAAACTAGGCCGAAAAGAATTTATTTTTTTCAATATCCGCCTAGTTTACTCACAAATGTGAATAAACGATCATTTCCTTCCAACTCATTTAGTGTCTATCCTTCCTTATTCTCACTTTTTATGGTTTTTGCCCCACCCCACCCCCCACCTTCTCTTCTCGCTTGATATCAAAAAATGATCTGGTCTTTAACATTTGCAGGTTAAATTTAAAATAATACTTGTATCTAACCATACAAATACTGCTGAGTAAAAAATATTTGAATAAATAGAGTTCTTTTAGTTTACTCGGGGTCTAAAATTTAAGGCCATATGAAAGAAAAAATATCCAGGGAATGGCTTAAAAGTGATAAATGCAGATGGATTTCCTTGAGTCTCTCATGGTTGAATTGGGCAAGTGCTAAAAAATAGTTTCTTTCCGATTGGTTATTATTTCATACACCTATATATTATTTAGTTAACGTTTCACACGGGCACGCCTCTAGGCACCCTCACCTCCACCCAAGTCGTGTGATATATAGGGTAGCGAATCTTTTTAAGAAGACATTGGAGCAAACGTTCAAGATGAAAACTACGGTTTTTTTGCTTTGCACTCGGTAGAAAATTTAGCCGGGGTAATTTATCTCTCGATTTTCTAATGCCATTGCTTATCAAAAAGGTAGAACTCCTCAACAGCAAAAAATTAAAAGTAAAAAAAATACCAAAAATTTTAAATCTCATGTCATCCAAATTTTAACAATAAATTTTGTCTGAATATGTAATATCTTAAGTATTTTTCGAAAGATTTCCATATATTTAATCAAATCTAGTAAGTGTATAGATACAATTTTAAGAAATGATTATTAATGAACATGAGAAAATATAGAGGTAACGACAAAGAGGTTTTAAAAGAAGTACAAGGATAGAGATAGATTTTGACTATAATAAGATAAAATTTTTACAAAATGAAAATATTTCCTTTTTTACACGTTCACATTCAGAATTACATTAATGACGAATGTGGAATGCATTGATAACATATTCATCATTGACTTTAGCTTTCAATGCTGCTTTATTAATGTGAAAACATAAAAAGATAATAGTTTACCTATTCATGTAAAAGTTAGATTTCCGTAGCAGTATTTCTCTTAAAAAATCATCGCATAAATAGCTATTCAATAAATACGAATGACTACAAAAGAGAAAGCATAAAATCAATATTATACTAACGAAAAAAATTCTTAGTTCCTATCGACCCATGTATAATATATATTTTCCAAGAGACGTTTTGCATAAGTTTTTCTTAATTTTTACACGCAGAAACACAACTTTATAATGCTACAGTGATATTAAAGAATAGCGCAAAATCGATTTGGCTCCAAACTTAATTTTGTGCACTTATTGTGCACAATCTTGTATTACCGAGTTCCCCAAAGGCAAATTGATTTATCGCATTTGATATAAGGAAGACATTAATTCGCAGCAATATACCACTTTCATTAATGAAGTATTATCAAAAATTCGTCCAGAGCAAAAACCCCAGGTGGGGAAAAACTATTAAATTTACGTCTCCATAATAATACCAAAAAGTATACGAAACTTACTTAAAACTTAACTTATTCATTATCAGTATTCACATTGAATACATGCACCTGTTATTAATGCTACTCATCCGTTAATCTTAACCATTAAATCTTATCTTTGTCTTTATGAGGACCAATGCAACCTTCAGTTTAACCGGGTATTCCTTTAGAAGTAGAATACGACAGATATAAAACAATTGGTGACTGGCAGGGTAGCTAACAAGCAATTTAAAAAAAGGATAAATGGACAAACGGAAGGCAATGGACATAAAGGGGTTGCTTAAATAACATTCCGAATCTTACCTTGGGAGAATCTGATGGAGGAGCCGAATCAAGGCTACGTCTGCCCGCAGACTCAGCATCGCGAGCAACGAACGCCCAGAACCATAGATCATTTACAGAAGAAAGAATAATTTAAAACTTTTTCTTTTTTCTAAATGCTACTCACTCATCATATGCTATCTTTATAATACACATCTTTAACGATTGGGTTGCACTTAACCGGCTTGAATCCATAGCATCTTCTCTCAATCAATTTTCTTTGAGAGAGATACTTTCATCCCAGGCACATTCCATCACAACCACAATAGTCCCCGCCTAAATCCATTTCTCCATTTACATCTTCTACAACGGCGTAAAGAAAAAAGTAAAAACATTTTACTTGTACACCTGCTAATATTACCTTAATTTAGAAATCCACTTTAAATTTGTTATAGTGAATAAAAAGAGAGTACCCCCTCGGCTCTCATTGAATTTATTCCAGGTAATTTCATCATAGTCATCTGAAAAAAACTTTCTTAACATTCAAATTTATGATATTGCGACACCCATTATTAGTACTAATAAGAAAGTAATCTTTGACGGATCTTAATATTGGTAAATTTCTTGTAACATTTAATAATCAATCATCACAGCTAGTTGGGATAAAAACAAAGGTCACGAAAATTCGAGTTATTTACAGTATTAAAATTTGAACTGGTATTTGAACATCTCCGAGAGTATACGAACTTCAACTCTACGAATGCACAATATTTTCAATTAGGTGTTGCAATAACATATATCTTTATCTTTGGCAAATCTTCCGCTAAATATATAATGGTAAAAGTGTCACGCCATATGAGCTCTTAAAATGAGAAATGGCTTTCGAGAGTCACCATGTTCCTAGTATCAAAAGCCTTTGCTTTATTGCTAACACTAAGCTCAATCGTGCTAATTCAAATGTTACCATCAAGCAGCAAGAACCTTTATCCACAGAAAGGATATTGCAATCGTAACAAAAGATTTAACAGTAAGTCAAACATTGAAATAAGCCACTCATACACAAGCTCCTCTACAGAAACATGCCATGTTTTGCTGCAACACAAAATAAAACAAGAAAGAAATGCTTGCAATGTTTAATTTCTACCCAGTCCATGGTCAAATAATGAGAGAGAATAATAATAAAAATCAACTAGATGTTGCGGTCGCTGAAGAGCTTGATAGCCCAGGAGGGAGAACATCTCTATACTAATCCCAGCAAAAAGCCGTGTGATGATTTGAAAAGCCCTACCAAACATGCAAATAATATAGTACAAGACACCAATTGAGGAGAAATGTGGGAGAAAGAGTTACATGAAAAGACATAATAAGAGCAAACCATCAAATGAAATGAAACTGCTAATAGTGGACGCGGCATGAGAAGGATGTAAATTCACGTCATTTAGACATTAGGTGTTAGAGAACAGTGAAAAGCCACGTCAATTAGCTCCTGTGGACTTTCAAGTTTCTCCAAATTTAACCTCATCAGTATTATTTTATAATATCTCTTCCTCGTTTCGTTTTCACCACATCATTACAATCATTCATTCAATGTTATGCATTCAATGGGTTATACATTCAATGTTTTGAAATGTATTTTCATTTGCATAACATTGAAAAAATAACAGTGATACCTAATGTGTGCGATTATATATATATATATATATATATATATATATATATATATATATATATATATATATATATATATATATGATTTTTTTATGTTTGGCTACTTCTCTTTGGGAATTTTTTCACTTGGAGATAACGGTAAAAGACTTAAAAAGGGTGTGTTGTTATATGTCTCAACATAAGTGCTCTAAAGCCAAGACTATCGTTCCAACTTGAGAAGTAAAACTTTCCCTGTATCTTTTTCCACTTCCCAGGCGAGATATAGTTGCGTATTGGCAATAAATTGTTTCATATTGTCACCTCATTGTGTAGTAGCGGGCCTAAAAACCGAAGAGGGCCTAAATTATAATTTAGGTGATTTCAGAACTACATCCAACCTGTGTAATTTTTCGGGAATGAGATCTTCATGGAAAAAAAAGTCCACACTAGGAATGGAAGTGTTTTCCTTCCCTGAGGTGCAGGGTTTAACTGCCCTTGGGGATTTGAATTGGGTGAGCTCTACTATTGCGTTTTTTGTTATTTTTTTGGTACTAGTTAAGTGCTTATGGGATCTTCAGCCATATTACGTAGAAATGTTGAGTCAATACCATGTTTGATTGCGATTAGTAGTTTCGTAAATGTTTCACGGTAAAATACACGTAGTCACGTTCTTACACAACTTAACTCACGATTCCCGTACCATTCAAATGCATTTTCGAATAAACATTCCATTCATTCAAGTGATATGTGGATAAAACTTGTCTTTTGTGAGATGGTCTTAATACGGATAACTGCTACCTTACTTCAGCATGTCGCGTACAGCATCTAGACCGGTGAACAGTCCGTCCCTGTGTGGTGGCCTACGGTATGCAGGAGCCGGCTCCCGCTTACCGCACCCACCGATCCACTGCTTTGCCGACAGTTTGCCAGGCTGAACGTCAAAGCGTCGGTGCGGTCGCTCACGGCGTATTCGTTCATAAATGCATGCATATTCGAGGCGATTGATGCGTGTCCACGGCGCATAGGCGGTGAGCGCGGGTCGCCGTCGAAGGAAAACCGAGGCGTCAATTCTCAAGCCTCCTCCTCCGTGATTACCTGCCCGCCCATCCTCACAACTCCCTACTCCCGTGCATCACTCGCCGGCCCTAAAAAAAATACGCATTGCATAAATATCCATCCAACCCCTTGGCTGACGCTTAACTCACCCAATTTTTTTTTGCCAAGAGGCGTTTGATGTCGGATGCGGTTGGATGTCGGACCGCAGGTGGGACTGGCGGAGTGAGACGCAGCACCGGCCGCCGCGGTGCAGCTGCGCTCTCCGCTTCAACCGATAGTACAGACTTTGGTGCCTATTTTACTTTTAAACCTTTTACGGATTATCTCCAAAAGAAATAAAATATGCATCGTTGCATGCAAATTTTAATTTTGATTCGAGCTTTTCAGTGGTTTAAAATCTGTGAATTCCATGCTAAGATATTATTTCAAATCCAACCGTAGCCATGGCGTATTGAATGTAAATAAACAAAAAACTTTAACGAACCAGTAAAAATAATGAATGATTTTCAATCAAATGAAGACATTTGAGTAAATATATTAAAAAAGCATTTTCAGAGTTTTGAATACTGCCATTTCGGAAGCAATAACCAAAAGCGCCCTCGCTTAAAGTCTTTTTTGTATCACTCATCAACAATTTCTCCGTAGCATAAGTTAATCTTTAAAGATTGCACGAAGATTTATACAAAAATAAGAGAAATTTGAGGTAAAGACAATTTCACGCTTTTCAAGGCAGAAAATAAATAATTTTCTACCACGTTTTCTAAAATAAGATCGGGTTTTTAAAAAGTAAATGAAGTAATTACGTTTTTAATGTTTAATTCTGACTAAATGAAAGAAAAGAAAGATACTTCAATAGTTTTTACGAATTTTTTTCCTAAGCAAATATGTTATCCAATTCATTTAATGGCCGTAAAACCCCATACTTAATACCCCATGCTCCAGCTTAATGAGGCAATTTGCAGAGAAGTTTTTTTGATGATATGGATGAGACCGCGAAGGGATAGGGAAGTCAGAGAGAAATGAGATTCACTAGATTGTTGATGTGGTAGTCTAAAAGCCGATTGTAAGGCCAAATCTGAGGGATGACAGTGAAAATCCAAGCTTTGTGATTTACTAAATCTCTGACTTATCTGTCGAATCATAATGTGGCGTAAGGAAATTTAACACTACGCTGTATGCATTATTTTACTCAAAGCTGCTTTCTTTAAGTGCCTTTTAGATATTTTATCTAATCTAAAATATAAGAATAATAGATACAAGTACCTAAGTTAAGTATCCCCTGGTAATCGTGTTTTAACGCGGCACCCCAACTCTTGAAGTCACTTCATCGTGTAAACAGAACCAAGGAAAGTCTGAAACGTTACAGTACCCACTAGAGTGAAGAGTAGAAATTGCGATTAACAAATTATTTTTTATTCACTTCAATTCAAAGTTACCCTTGTTGCCTGATTAAGCAAATTATTTAATACACTCGTTACAAAATATTTCAACGGATTAAAGCTTTTACCTAATAGATATATTCTTCAGGTTTTATCCACGAGAAACTCTGCAGCATTAACACTCCTGCCACATCGTGGATGATGCTCAGATTAACAATCCAGAGTATATTCAATTCATAATACATATTTTAAATATCATCCCTTATTTTGATTTAACGAGAAAACAATCATTTGGATTTGTTTTCTTATGCATTAAAGAAATTTCTTAAATATCATAATTCAGGTTTAACATATTATAATAACTGATGGAACTTATCAGAAAATGTCAACTGGTGAATGTTAAATGTGACACCAAAAAAGGTAGCGTTTTTAGGTATATGGAAACTAGAAAAATTAGCCGGTAATTGACCATTTTAAACGTTTATGTTAAGAGGAAATAGTTAAAGAGGCAGGAGAAAATTTTGAAATGGCAATAAAATTAGGTGAAAAATTAATCAAATCTGTCATACTATATTTGCAGATGATCAAGCTTTAGTCTCCAGTCGTATATACGGTGAGAAACATAATTAAAAAAAACAAATCCTAAGGAAGATGAAAGCTTAGGTCAGCCTTTAATAATAGAGTAGGCCATGAACGTAAAGCTGGAGGAGCAGTTTAACTATAGTATATCGTAAGAGTATATGACAAACGTTTGGAAAATTTTAACCTTAGCTTTGATATTGCTGCGTGGATTTGTACGGTCTCGAAATACAAAGATTGGATTCTTTTAGGAAATGGGTGTGAAAAAGGATGAAGAAGATTAATATATGGAAAGGAAACAAATGAATAAAGTTGTTTGAATTTGAAAACAAATGAATAAATAAAATGGTTTTGGTGGTGAAGGATTTATGGGTATTTCTTATTAGGTGAGGTTTAAAAATGTAGCGGCGTTCAGGCTCTGCGAGCGGAGTTGAAACAGTAAAAAATGCCCAATCATAAACTTTAGACTACCAAATAGTAGAATACGCCCTTAGAAACCTCAGGGTAATTTTCATTTTTTCAGAAAATCAGCATATGAATCAGATAGAATAATGTCGCAGACAAAGAAACCATTTGTGGAAAGAAAACCTAGGCAACTCCACCTGGCTATTAAAAATGTGTCTGGATTATCAACTTTAACCAACTTTTAAGCTGAAAACACAACATGCATCATATTCTCACGTTGCTAATCTCCATATATCCCAAGGTGTACATTAAACTTATATGGAGAATAAAATAAGATAATAATTTTCTTATGCATTCAAAATTCAAATTTTTTATTCAGTTTTGTGGAAATGGACCTAAAGTCTAAAATGGAACACTCAACATAGCCATATCCTATGGGGTTGGGAAAAGAGTTCTCCGTCAATGATGCCCATTTTTGGTCTAGAAGGAAACAGAAATGTCATAGGGATCATGTGACCTTCATCCATGGCAGACTAGAATTTTCTTGCGAACCCCAACCAGTTATTCTTTCCTTAGGCCGTACGTTCTCATCTCATTTCCCTCTACTAAATTTAAAGAGATACTTCCATTATAAACATTTATTCTTTTCAACATTTCACCCTTACATGTCCTATATTTTAGTTAACTTTGTATACTGTATCCAAGAAACGTAGTTATTTCATTTTTTAGCAGTTTTTTATTTGAAATATATGCTGCTTGATATCATATTGAATGAACAAGTTTGAAGCTAACAATTTTAAAAAAATTGGCTATGTTAAAAAATAATTAAACTACTGGTGAGCGGCCATGTAGTGTCCTACTACGATATAAAATAATGATATGATTACCAACTAATAACTGTACAGACAAATGCCAATTTCCTTATATAGTTATCTTTCAGATTTGCTGAAATAAAGTTACATTGTATCCCATATTGTCATCACATTATATAATATGTAATACTAATCAATTATTAACCACATGCACTTTACTTTTTCTACTATCCCCTAAATTACTAAATGACAATTAGTGTATTTTATTTTCCCTTCTTGTCCAAATTTCGTTACTTTCAGGATAAGATTTGACCGTTTTAACGTCTTTGCTTTCATAATTTACGTTCTGATACCCGGTGAATAGAGACAAATTTTAAAGCATTTTTTGAGGACTACCAAACTAAAAGCATTAAATAAAAGAATGCGTTTACCCGCTCTCAAATACAAAATAATAAAGTTACAACATGGTTATGAGTTTGAAATAATATCAACATAAACACGAAACATCTTTCATATGGTGAACGATACCATATCATATGTAAAATGTTAATATTTTTAACACTTGGTTGTGTTTATCAACACCATAAGTAGAAATACAATTTTTAAAAAGATATTGCTCAACTACTTAATGGTATGTATATGAATCTTAATTAAGATGAATAAGATCTTTCAACTGGTATTCTACTCCTTAAAACAGATTATGAATGGACCAAAATACAGATAAGATATGCTCGGAGAAATGAAATTAACAGAAGATATAGCTTTGGTTACTATGAAGAGGTCATGGTCTTAAAGGTCACTATGGAAGGCGTAAATAAATGTCAAAGACAGCGGAAAAGAATAGATATATGAAATGACATAAAGAAAGATACACAACTGTAGAAGAATTCAGGTCAGCCTAAATAATCACTTTTGTGAATCTATAATGAGTATTCAGCGTTAAAATTCCTATGGATGCAGATGTAAGACGGGGAATACACTTATGAACCGTATATTAAAACGGAAATAATATAGGATAAGATGCTTACGGTACGCCAAGTTATGCAGAATCTCACAATATTGCTATATTTAGGAGTTCATTAAATTTTTATCGCTAATCTACAACAAATAAAATTAGACGACTTCACACGCTTAACGATTGAACTTTATATCCATACTGTCACAAATTGACATGCTTGAGGGGATGAAGTTGGAGGAGGAATACCCCTGACGCCAGTCCATGATTTAATGAATAGGGAAGACGAGGAAGGATTATATTCCATAGAATCGCTCAGAACGTGTAGGAATGCTCAGCAAGAGCCATGAGCACACCAAGCACGTTCCCCTTTTGCAATTCGAACGATGCATTTCGATTTCAACATCACACCTCATCGACCATTGTCCGAGCCTTCCCCTCGCTCCCAGCGCCACTCCTCTCCGCATCAACTTTCCTCTTCCCAACAACTGCGAATCTGCTCAGATAATCTTGATCATAAATTATTCAGTGAGAGGCCAGAGGAACAAAAGATAAACGGATTGAGTTATTCCTCGAGTCTCTCTCCCATCCCGTTTGTTCGTTGCACATTTTCGCACGCCCCAATGCCCCGGTCCCATACACCCTCCCCCCAACCATACCCATCGCCGTCACAAATGCTACTTTCAAAGCAAACTTTCACTTTATTTAAGCCACACACACACACACAAGGTGCCTGAATGGAATATATTAAATCGCCGCAATAAATCTCTTGCGTGCCGCAAACAAACAACTGCGCCACCTTTTAAACATGTTGCCCGATTGCTCAGCATTCAGTGGAATTTTATGCTCATTTTGTTTGACGAACTCAACTTAAAACAGCTACTGCGTTCCTTACTGGTAATTATATGCATTGCGATTGACATTAATGCCTGCCCACAGTATTTTACGAGTACATCATTCGCTGATTAATTCCTCATTAGTGAAACACAAGTTTTCATGTGAATACAGGTCTGGTGGCATGTGTGCGTAAGAAAAGCAATTATTCACACGTAGATTAAACGTCGTATAAACCAACGATAGTTATTAGTACGGCAAAACAATATAAAATATTATTTTGCCTGAATTTGATGACTTCAATATTATGCCATTTTATTCGAGTCAGACACTCACGTTAGCGAAGAAACACGAAAGATTATTCCCGAGTGATTAAAAAAAGATATTCGCATTCCTCTTCTAAATTGCAGAACTCTATTTTTTAACGAATCCGGAATTAAATCCCAGTTGTATAATAATCATCTTTCAAGAAAAAATCTGAACTTACAAACTCTCGCCTTCCTCACTTGCAGTATTTTCAACTCATGGCCCTTAAGGAATAATGAATATTCATCAATAAGAGGAAAAGGGTCACATTTATGATTTTACAACACCATTGGTAAAAAGTGTTTTATTGGCCCCTCCGATAGTTTCCAGGACCTATTGGGGATCACAGGGCTGTACTTAAGTCTACTCAGTGTTCCAACGAAATAATGCTTACCAATTGGACAATTTATATTTGCGTCATCCTCAAATTTTATGACTAATCATGAATTCCGAAATGTATTTCTCTGTGAAACAGAAAACGTTGCGAAAAGTGAATGTCTTAAGTTGGTTTAGTCTCACTTTTTTGATTTATATAAATCTTTAAAATATATCAAAAACAAATATATAATGAAAAGAAACAGTTTTAATGTCATTTTGTATCAAGTGGCTATCGTATGGAAAAGAGAAATGGTACAAATTGAATTATGTGCATAATTATCTCAAGAAGGTTTTTTTGAGCAATACATTTAGAGTTTATCCTCATGTTTAACATATGTTTTAATTATTATTATTATTATTAGGTAATCTACCGGTTGGATTAGGTTTTTGGATGGACACAACTATCAAATAAATATTTTGTAACTCCAAACAAAACCCAATCCAGCAACCTAAAATACATCAGGTCCCTATTCATCTCTGTATACTTCTTTCCCCCCTTCAACCCATCCAACATCCCTATCCTGTTCCTACCCTTTCCTCGCTTGCCCAACATTCTCCCCTCTATTACCTTCTTCAAAATTCCACTACCGCTCAATACGCCTTTCATCCATTTCTCCTGCCTCCATAGGATTTCTCTCAAGAAACCCCTCTCATCACCCACCATCTCTAGTACTTCCTCATTTGTTTTCCTTTCGGTCCATTTCACCTTCTCCATTGTTCTCCACACCCACATTTCAAAAGCCTCCAATCTACGTCTATCCTGCTGCTTCAGTGACCACGTTTCCGCGCCGTATATAGCTACACTCCATACCGACGAGTTTTTACGAGTCTTGTCTTAACATCCCTACTCAACGTCCCCGTCATCAACTCCCTCCTCCTAGAGAAGGTTTCCTTGCCTAGCGAAATTCTCCTCCTTACGTCCCTACCACTTTGACCGTATTGGTCCAAAACACTTCCGAGATATGTAAACTGCTCTACCTGCTCTATTTTTTCCCCGCCTATTTTAGTATTTCGGTTAGCCTTTTTCTTTCTGGAAAACCGCATAATCTTTGTTTTATTAATGTTGATTCTCATCCCATACTGAGCAACTAATGCTTGGTCATCAGCAAACTTTACCGATTTTACGAATTCCCCTCCGACTTTCATTCCTACCTCCAGTTCTTCCCATGCCTCTTTAATCATTTCCTCTACATATACGTTGAACAGCACCGGTGACAATGGGCAACCCTGCCTTACACCTCTTCCTAACACTGCCCATCCGGACTCTCCGTTCCCCACTCGCACCTGAACAGTCTGAGACATGTACAGGTTGCGGATCAGTCTCCTGTCCCTCCAATCCATTCCTATTTTCTGCAATACACACATTAATTTTTCCCAATTCACTCTATCAAACGCTTTTTCGAAATCTACAAAACAGGCGAAAACGTCCTGATTGTATTCTATATTCCTCTCGAATCTCTCCTCTCTCGAATCTTCCCTCCCATGGACTACAATCTTGTCGTGGTGGAAGGGCTTGTGTGTTCCGATGACCCCTAGAGCTGTGCTGGCGGGAGTAAATATAATTGCTCCTGGTAGGGTCACCCATGCCAGATAGGTCGAAGGTTAGGAGCCAGACGAAAGGTAGTCCACGCAGCGTCTGTTCCTCAGTGAGGCGGCTGCAATGGCGTCTGACCCCAGTGGGGTGGCCATTAAGTGATGCTGCCTCGTTAAAAACACTATTGAGGAAGGCAACGGGAAACCACCTCAATTATGATTCCCAAGAATATAATGAATATAATGTTTTTTATGATAAGCAAAAAATATAAAATGTATCCCAGTATTATATGAAGGACTTATTTCCTCATTTAATATCAACAAAATTGTAATATTTGGAAAGTTTCAGTGAATTGATGAATACATGAGATGAAATAACTCGTTTGATGCTCGCAACCTAACACAAATATTCCGTTTTACTTTTACAACTCATTTTGCAAAATAAAGAACGTAATTATTACAAGGTAGTTGAGGTAATTAATCAAGGTAATCAAATCAATGTTATTAATCAAGATAATTAAAAACTTACTCAATTACCCTCGGAGAAACGAAAATAAGATTAATGGTAAATAAACAAACAGCGATTTCTATCACATGCCTTATACAAATGTCTGCAGATTATATATAGTAAAAATCACATGAATACCAATATTTTCCTTAATTTTTCAAATAGGATAACGTGAGGAGAGAAAAATTCTAACTAGATAGTCCAAAAATGAGTTTTGGTTGGAAGTGAGTAGGCATTACAAGAAAAAAGTTAGAAAATCTCTCAATTTGAAACAGAGAGACATGAAGGTGGAAGATGGAAATATTCAATATTCAAACTTTTACATAGTAATGAAACAATTTGCCTTGATCTAGAATCGAACCCGGATCCCTCGATTTACGACCGAGCGCTTTATTCTGTCAAGCTATCGAGGTGCCCACTTAAACCCTGAAATTAGTTGATTGAAATGCATATTTTCGGATAACTCATTTCCATTTTCCACAGTTTCTTGGAATTCATGTAATGTCTTAATCTACTCACACAACCTAATTAACAGTATATTTTAAAATACTTCTGTTTTCATGCAATATAAAAACGCATATTAGCTAATCTACATTGGCATACGATGGAAGAACATAGATTTAAAACGATACATTTGTTGCCTCTCTTAACGAAACATCCTGAAACGAGGCACTAAAATAAACCCCTATTCTGCTCCAAATAAACCCTTGTTCTGCTCAGAATATTTCCCTCCACCCTTCATTCAGTCGAACATTCCTATCATTTTCCAAACCCCTTCCTCGCATGCCTACCGTTCTCCTCACTATCACAGTGTTCCCACATCCTAATGCCAATCAAGATGCTTTACATCCATGTATTTATACCTCTCTTGTATATCTCCGAATTATCCACTGTCCTCTTCAACCATACCAAGTACTTCGTTTCTTCTCCTTCTAGTACATTAAACTATTTATTAAACTTCACAACACACACATTTCAAAAACATCAAACTCTGCGCCTTTAATCTTGCTTCAACGACCATGTTTCCGCGCCGTACAAGACGACCCTCCATTTACATCCCGACGAGCAAATATTTCCTTAACATCCTTGCTCAACGTCTCTACCTTAAATTTCCTTTTCTTTTGGAAGCTTCTTTGGCTAATGCCATTTTTCTCTTTATGTTATTTTAAGTTAACCATCTAGGTTCAAAACCACACCAAGGAAGGTGATATGTTCGGCCAACTCGAATTTAAGGCATCCTTTTTTTAACGGTTAACTTAGTGGTGATAAAAGAAGGCACTTTACTTTTCAGCATAGAATTTTTTTTCTTACGATCTAGGTTTCATTACAGCGTAGCATCTTCACCTATAGATGTAACACTGTAACGAAAGGTCGTAATAAAAAAAATTCTCAGTGCAAATGCAAAGTGTCTTCTTTCATCATGAAGGATATGCCATGTTACGCCTGAAAACACCATGTTATGCCTGAAACGAAGTCATTTATTTAACTTAGCGTTGTATGTTCTCGAAACCCTTTTAGCCTTAGTATTTTACATCGATTCTCATCCCACAGCGAATACTTTGATTCACTAATGTGTTCAAGAAGGATAATTTAGGAAACTCTGAGTATTAAAATAGTTTAAGAACCAATATTGTCAGGTAGAAGTTCATTAGCTAGACATGAACTTGTGGAATAGTTTTCTGAGACCTTTTAATGCCAATATTTAACATAATCTTTAATACTATACTGATGCTTAAATTTAGAAATATTAAAGGCATAGATAATGAAATCAAAGAAGTCATAATGGTTTGGAGTAGGAACTACATATAGTATACACGACTCCATTTCTAATACCATTCGGTCAGCAGGAGCATACTCCCTGTAAACAGAGGCATTCCTACAATGGTCATAAACTCATGTATGTAACGACAAATAACGATGCACCACGTAACTTCATGCGTCTGATTCGACTCTTAAGTAATATGTTCTTGCAATGAACATTAAATTAACGTGGGAAAGAAAAATACGAAACAATGGCACATGTTCCCAACATTATGTTAGTCCGTCGGAACACTAAATTACATACAACTCTGTCAAAGAAAGGTAGATGCAGGAATTTCACACAAAAATATGTACTTTTTATAATTATTCGACAGCATTAGTGCAGAAGAATATTTCTTGCTAAGTATTAAGGTATGAAAAAATGAGGTAAAAGTTTTACGATACTTTTTCCTACTACTTAGTAAAGGATTGTCTCCGGAGGAGAATTGCAGAGGTAAAAGTCAAATTGAAAAAAAATTAATGATAAACGCCAGCCGAAACCACCGTAAAGAGAAATATATGCATGCAAAATTTGTGCCCCTGCAAATTTCAATCCAATCCCGTGCAAAGCATATTGACCAAGGTTTTGTACTATTATTCCACTCGTACCATTTCGAAATTTAATCGAGGCAAACCGAAAGCAAAAAATATTTTTTTAATTGGCGGTTAAAAACATCGGAAACAATATCAAATACTTTCTCGAACCCGGATAGTTAAACCCACGCGTATAGAGAACCAAGTTCCTAGTCAAAGTCAGGGCAAGGCTAGCAAAATATTAAAAAAGTGAGTTTCTTCCTCCAAAGGAATCTAAATGAGATACAGGGTGTATTAAAAACTATTTTGCGTAAAAAATTATCATTTCAGTAAGAAGATTAATTAGCGAAAAGTTTTAACATCGACAAAATTAAAAAGCATATCCTTCAGCATAACTTCGTTATTTATCATTATTCTTGCGTAATACAACTCAAATTTGCAAATGCTTGTTTGATCTGCTTACGTTCAAAAGCCACAAAAAACAGCATAATATGAAAGAGGGTTGTTTGCATAAAAAAGACAAACATTTTCCACAGCATAAATTATATTTTATAGACTAAAAATGAAGTATTTCACTATTTGCCACTAATGCTAGCCTAGGAGCTAACCTGTGTTGACATCAAATATTCACATTCCCATCTCCACAAACCTCGTAATTTTAACTTTAGATTTACCACGCTTAATATCCTGTATTGCAATTATCCTGTTGTTTTTCCTCTTTTTGTCAGTCCGGATTCCTCACCGACCTCAACACATCCTGATTTCACACTTTTCGTTAAACTCAATTTACAAGCCAACTTCCCCGATAACCACCTGACCTTACCCTAACCATTCCACCGTCCACATCATGCCACCCGCACCAAACAGCACCTATCCCACAACCTTAAAACGCCCACTCTCCCCTCGCACCCCATCTCGCTTCCTATCCCATTGCCATTACCAAATCCGCACACTACACGCGGAAATTCACCTACAATCCTGCTTTCTTACATTTTGACAACAAACATAACACAAAACGCTCGGGTGGAGGCGAACACTTCACTCCCTCCTCCCTTGCGATCCCTCCTCCCATCCACCTCACCCCGTATTTTCCTCTCCCACGACCGGCTCGAGGGAATGCCGGGCCGAAATCCCCCCCCTCGTGCGAAACCCCACACACCCCTTATCTCCCTTCACCTATCTTCCCCGCATTCCCCCTCCTCCACTCCCGCACTTACCCTATCCTCCCATGGGGAAACAGGAGAAGTAGGAGCGGTAAATTGAATCTGTCACTCTTCCTACGTTGCCTGCGAGCGGCTGGTCAAAACCAAACCGCCTATGTGGAACCCCAAAAACCCCACATTCGCTTCGACCCCTTTCCATCCTTCTCCCAATCCCCCCCCCCATTCGACCCCCCGTAAAACTCCTCGCGCTCCCACTGCTTGTGAAACCAAAGTCCCCATCCTCCCCCCATACGCTCCCACCCCCACTCCCCCTAACGCCAATCTATACATACGCACACTCCATGGCGTTCCCCCTTTCGACCCAAGCCCCGTCCCTCGCACCCCGAGAGCGCCAATCGGATCCCGCCTAACATTCTCTTCTCCCGCTCCCAATTCCACACGCATCTTGCCGCAGGGAAGCCTATCCATCGCCTATACTCATCTCCACCCACGAGAAAACCCTCACGTGCCAAAAACCTACAGCTCAAAGGAAAACAGCTTAGTGCGGTAGATAAAGCACAGACATCCTGCCTCATATGGATGGGTTTGGATTCATCTCCACAAGGGAACAATCAATTTCCCACTCCCAACTTCTAGCGTCCACTTTTGGAACATAGGCGAATGTCCTCGCTTTTGAACTAAATACTGACCAAGAAAAAACGAGTTTGAATATTACATCTGATTACTATTCTCTTCTAATATGCTACTCAGCATTCGTTACAGACCTCATGCAGGAATGGAAATCTCAGATCACATTTTTATTATTAAAAGATTTACATTAGATCGGTGATAACTTATGTCGCAGTATGATGCCCAGTTTTCAGTAATGATAACTACTGAAATTCAAAAGTCTAGAGTCAAAAGTACTATTGCTTCGCTCAAAGAATATTATCCAGTTTCTAATATAAAATGCGAAAGCCAGTTTCACTTTCTAGCATGCAATAATCCAAAATTTTCTGAAAGTAATCTCTTTCGAAAATCAATGTTTGAAGGACAACCTTGGTGAACATACAGTCTATCCCCATTAATCTATTGTATTATTCCTTTGCTATTACAAGTCACTGAATTGAACATTGGTTATAACTGCAATTTTTTTAATGCAAACCTACTGAAAAACAGTTTATATGGTTGAATATTCTTTTAATTGGTATAATATTTAAGAAATTGTTATAATTAAATAAAAATTTTGAAAGTAAAACTATTTTAAAATGCTGTATCATGCCAAGGTGCACAATTTTTTCATACAAGAAAAAGACCCCTTGGCCTCATAGCTATTTTAGAGCATCTATTTTAAATTCTAGTAAAATTATGATTATTTTATTTTAAATCTTATTTTATCTCAGTTAAAACTGTCGAAACTGGCATCATTATTAGAGATGTTCTGTGGCAGAAATAATAATCCTGTGGACGTCATAAAATACTGGTTTTATACAAATTACTATTGTTTCTTAATATAAAAATTTAAGTATCCTTGCGTACAGTTTATAATACAATGGTATTGATGACAAAATTATCTAACAAGATGAAACAATGATAAATTAATTCGCAGATAAACACTTTGCCCTTTGCGCAGTACGATAAAGAGAGATCGACCATCCACAAACGGCGTCCTCCGATGAGGCTGCCACATCGGCCCTCCGCACCTAGTATTCTTCAATGCTAATCTCGAAAATTGAGATAGGAAAAGTTGATAGCACTTCCACTGATATAATCCCATTAGTATGTCATTGGGAGCTGTTGCAAGTGGTAGCTTTCAGTTCATTCAGTTCCTTACGGAAACTACGGTATTAACCCGAGTCGCAGCTAAATTTACATTTCATTTTTGGTTAAGCAAATGGTCAGAGGCGGCCTACCCAATGGAGGAGAAGTCTCATGGAGAATCTGTTATTCCCTATACGAGCTTCCCTTCCCCCGTACATTATGGCTATCATTTGATTTTAAAAAATTAAATGTGGAAGACAATCAACTTCAAAGGAAAGTGAACTCACAGCTCCAAAAACTACTCTTATCTAGTTTAATATTAAAATGTTGATAAAGTGAAGAAAAATTGTCGACTAATGATTCGTAATAGAGACACTATCAAAAAAATAGAAAACCTAATTTGGTAACACCTAAAAGTTGTGTCGATGAAAATTTCTCATGAGATATATTTGAACGTGGTAGGCAAATAACAAGCAGCAAATCTCTATTTGGAAATCTTTACAACTTGCAACAAGGAAAATTGCGGAAATGATGGGATATGTAGGATATTTTTTTTCGATAGCTAAGGATTTTGGTTTAAGCATATCGTGCTGAAATACATAACTGTACGTGAAGAATACTCTAGTATTTTTACTGATAACTCTTCAGAGCCAGATTAAAAAACCACTTTTATATATGATCGTTCTGCAGCTGAAATAACGTAGGGCCCCAGGGCCAAAATGTGCCTGAATATTTTAAGAGAACAAATGTTATTTAGTCCCATGTCTTTTTCTTTTTAGTCCAGATCAAGCACCATTATGCATGTTAAATGCGTATTTCATCACTAGAAGGGGAATTGAAGGATACTGAGACGATTTATAAGGCTCTTTCATAAAACGGCTTCTAGCTTGCATTAAAAACAAGAAAAAAGATGGAAAACTAATGTTGCATCCAATTCGCCTACTTAGAAAACTTGGACAGCAAGTAATGTATGGTCCTAAAAAATATTATATTTAAAAACAAAATTCGTATTACAACTCGTACAACTAAATCCTTATTTTTGGATTTAATTATTTTACCATCCAGTTAGAATAAGTTAAAATGATTCAAGGAGACTTGCTGAATACTAATACTTCTGATCATACTAAACAACGGTTATGAAAATAATCAATTTTTTAATCTTTTTCCTAGATATTAACCTTGAAAAATGGTGGAATAAAAAGAAATTTATATTTAAAATGTCTCATGCCTAAAAATGTGGTACTTTCTGAACAAGCATGCTGCTGAACTAACTTGATTGCACGTAGATCGTTGATGACGAAAGATTTGAATTGAAAAAATGATTTTTTAATATTACCATAAGTAATACATGTAAGAAAAATATGCTTTTTACGACCTTCGGAAGATATTTCATATCGTCGTGAACTCCTACGGCACTACGGCACAAATTAAGATGCTTCGGAACTAGTAACTTTCCTTCTTTAGCTCAATATAATATCTACTTATCTTCCAGCGTTTAACATTTTCCTCTTACTCCCATGCTTTTCTTATTCTCTTCAATCACAACCTTCAAAATCTATCATCTAAATATTTCCCCATCCATTATTACTTTTTTGACTATACTTCTTTTTCTCCACAGTAAAAAAGTCTTTATCTTTCTTGGTACTTATAACTTCCAACACTTCAATTCACTTACATTATCTTTCTACGAAGTTTTATATCCTGACTGTAAATAAATAAAATATACAAAAAATTAATTTTAATTAAAATTAATCAGTTTTAAGCATGCCTATTTTGTGTAATTATTTATCTCACGCAATTATATCCTGATGCCTTTTTACGCCATTACATTGAAGCTGTTTCACCTTTGCCAATTCATGTCCTTTTATTTTATCTCTAGACAAAGGTTTTCTCAATATTCCACAACCACATTGTTTTTAAAAATAACTTTCCTTGGTACCATGCCTCTTGTATTCATCCCGTGATACCTTCAATAACAATTAAAATCCGTGGATGAATGTCAAACCAAAGTCTATCTATTACATATATATCATACATATCAGCTTCTAACCCGCTCACGCTCCGAGGCCTTTACTGGACGTTAAATAATTATTTGTTTTATAATAAAAAAATCATACCTTATAACGAAAACCCTTAAGTCTCTGTAACTACTTGTCCATATTCTCTACCAACTAAGCTTAATCTTTTGGTAATCTGCGATTCACGGGTTAAGAATGCTTTATCATATCCCTAATTGCTCGACTATATTTAGCGCTAATATTTTCTTTTTTATTCACTTCATTGTAGCAAACAATTCCTAATGTTCTGTCAGGAAACAAAGGTTTCCATCTGCTTCTCTACTTATTCCTCCGTTTTTGGATATGTCTTCACTTCCCCCTTTAAACCCAAAATAATTTTCACCGACATAGTTATACCTTTTGCTCCTGATTTTTTTTAATGTTAATTTCCTATAACCGGGTTTGCATTTTATTCCAAAATTTTCATCCTTTACCCCTTCTTTCTTTTTTGGAACAGGTGCAAGTCCTCACCCAAAAAAGTTTTTTTAACAAACAATTACCATTTTTAATATATTAACGTAATAATAAATTCAAAGCTTAAACGCTTATCATTTCTTATATCTCTCAGTGCCTTGAGCTATTCAAAGAAGGCATATTCCAGTAGCTGTATCGTCCCCATTTCACACAACCGTTTTCCTCATTGTATAATTCCTCATTATTCTTTTACCCAGATTCTTAAGATAAAAGATTCCCGTTGGGCTTCCCTTTATGTAGCCTTTATGCTTGATTTTGCATAACTTTCGATAATATATATGTACATTATCGTCAAGCAAAGCACTTTGCTTTTCGAAATCAATAATTGTTGAAAAAATGAACAAGCAGTGAATGGGGAAAAGTATATGTAGAATTAAATTATCGATTTAGGGACTATAATTAGAACTAACTTTAGTAATATTGCTAGGCATCATGTTACCCCAATCAAAATAATAAATGAAAAATGTAATTATTTTTAATAAAAATTTAATTCACTGTCAAATTTTTGCAACTTAACTTGTCACTAATTAAACCAAGAGTTTGAATTATTAACATTCTAATTCCGCATCCGATACTCCCACTTACATTTTAGAGCATTCCATAAAATAACATGTAATGCCTAAACCTGCAATGCTCCACGAACTACTGATTTATTCCGTGCCACAAAAACATAAAACAGATAAGATAATATTCGTAAATGTAAATGAGAAGAAAGGTTGTATAAACATGTCCGCTCTATGTGAAAAATTGCACAATTATTGTAACACACTGTATTTACACTTTAAATCTAACAAAAATAAGTTTAATGTCATTGCTAAATAATTTTAAAATTAAACACATTTTTTATAATTTGTAAATCAATGAATTTTGACGCTTATATTCCTGGTCTCGCCAGGAAAAATCTTTATTTACATAATTTTTAAGTTTTCATTTGGCTTTGTCGATTTTTTTAGGGTTTTCAATATAATGCAACTGAATAGATGATTTTAATAAACTGCTTCGCTATTTGACATTCCCACACATCCTTACACTCGTAACTTACATCATTTAAAAAAATAAAATTGAACATCAATTGAATATGTTAATATTAATAACTTACGCAGATTTTATTTTTAAGCATCATTTATCAATATTTTTTAATATTTTCTGATTAAATTTCCTCAGGAATACGCTACAAAACATTCAAAGCGCGTGAAGGTATTTCAACATCTGAATAATGAACAAATTACGTGAATAAATAATGAATATATATCATTAATAATTTGAAAACTTGGTTTCGTTGAGAAGGAACATCGGGTCCAAAATAATGAGAACTACAGGATTTAAAACTAAAAATTCACGCCGTCATTATTATTTATTATAAATTGATTGACATATTCGAGCATATAAGAAGAAATTTCAATTTCTTAAACGCCCCCCAAGAGAAAATCAGTAGGGATTTTCTGAGTCTGGTTCGAAAGGCTCTTGAGAACCTCAGCAGTGGAATACATTCCAAGAATACATCAATGCTTGTGGCGGTTGAAATACCACCGCTTACCGTCAGGTGTATTATAAATGATCAGGTTCATGCGTCTTCCCTTACCGTCTGCTTGTTAATCCGGATACGGAGGCTCAGGGTCGATTAATTTCAGTGATTAGAGTCGCGGCACGAGGGTCACAAAGAGTGTATGAGGGATGGGGGAAAGGGCCATTAAAGGGGCATCCCACGCAAACATACGTGATGTTCACTTGTGCAATTCATTGCTCCCACGTGGGGGAGCATCTCCTACCCACTCTATCAAGCGGTTGCGGGGTGAAGCGAGGGCTACGGGAAGAACTGGGATGGGATAGGGGTGAGCAGCTGGAGGGGTAGGAGCCCAAGGAAAATTGGAGCGGCGATAATTGTGGCTAAAACAGAGTTCACACATATTCATCGGGCAGGTGCGTTGTGGAATGCTTGTTTTTCTAAATGATAGTTTAGAAGGTATTTTTTGCCAAATGGAGAATAAAATTTGTTATTTCCTGTTTAATAAAAGAAACACAATAAATTAATACGGAAAACAGGAATATGAAAGCACAACACAACCAGCCACATTAAAAGCATTTAGGTTTTTCTTAAACAATGATACGCATAGACAATGAATGCAACTATAATAACACACCCTATGATAATGCAGAAAATACGCCGACTACATTACCTTGACCCTGAAACTATTCCCAATTTAATGCCAGAAGATGTTTATGTTAAATGTGTGAAAAGGCAGTTGATACGTAGTAGAAAATTTACCATTAATAGTCAAAGTAAACAAAGTATACGATTAGACAAACGAGAGTACCATCCATGACACAAAAAAGAGTGCTAATGCCTTAATTTCATTAAAATGGAGTGGGATCAAAAAGACCACTATATCTAGTTCCTAGTGAATGTAATCGGTAAATCATTTTATTAAAAACGGTAAATGTTAACACCAAACTAAAACGTATATTGTTTTACTGGGTTAGCATTATGTTTCGGCTGCAGCAGCGAAACTCGTTTCAACTGGCGCTCAGTTGAAATTCCCTATACGATAGAAAGTTTTCAATTTTTGAAGATCATTACGTTTTATATAGACATTATTGTATTAAGTCTTGTCGAAAGGGCATTTTTATGGGAGGAAACAGATTATAATTCCTTTTAATCACTATGCTAATCGCTGTATGGAATATTATGAAATAGACAAAATCTTTATTGCAAAGTAGTTTCAAAATGTGAGTGTAAGGGAGCATAATTCTCGACAACTAACCACCATACTTTCAAAAAGAGAATTGCTAACCCTGGGTTTGTCTTTACTCTTCATTATTTCTCTCATTTAAATAAAACATTCTCAATTATCGAAAAAAGTCCCACAAATATTGTACAACACAGTTTATTTTCTTGCAAAATGTTACTTCCTGGAAGTATGAATTCATGCAGTGGAAAACGGAGGATATTGATGAATTTTTTGTTGGTCTGGTTAGGTTACCCTACCGGGAGCAATGATTATTGCTCCCATTAGCACAGTTCTATGGGTCATCAGAACGCACAAGCCCTTTCACCACGTCATTATGTAAGGCCACGGGAGGGAAAAAAGGTATAGGAGACGGAGATACTTATTTACAATAGAAATATATTGCATAAAACATTTAATTTAACAGTAGACATTTCAATTATTAGGTGGTTTTTCTAAAAATGACAACAATAAAACTTTAACCTACTACAAACTATTTAATAGAATGAGCAAAAAAACAGATTCAATGCGTTTGAGAATGAAGCAAGGCAAGGCATAGCAATTAATGACATCCTATAAAACAAGATGACAAGCAATACCTTGGCAATATTGATAGAAAATATAACTATACTAATGATAAATGGTCCAATATATTCCTATAAAAGCTTATTCCTTACTGAAGCTACAAACATTAACAGATTTTAAATAATAAGTTGTCAGAATTAGGGTTACAGTATTACAGGTACACCTTTCCACGACGTCAAAAATGCTGAAAGTGTTTTGCTGACAGTTAAATAAAGTATTAAAATGAACACAATTCCATCCGTCGTAAAAAAGCAATTACCAATCAGATATTTGGGTCTCTCTTTTGAATAGAAAATATCATAAACCTAGAAGAATTTTTTTCTATCCCATTTTCCATGATTATACTTTTATTTGTACTCCAGTGAAGACAACAATGCTTTGAGAAATTGGAGATACTTTGCTAATTAATGAAAAACACAAATTACTAATTTTACATTCAGTGAATTAAAAAATATAATTCTTCAAGTGGTTACTTTAATTGGAGATAAATGAAATGAAGAGTTTCATATAAATAATATACTACCATCCTTGTTGGTAATAATTTTATCCGTGTAATATTGAACAGGAACTAATATTTCAATCTTATTTAATTCTTATCACATTTGCATTAAGCAAAAGATATCAACATACATGCACACTTACATTCGATGAAGAGCCTATACCACGGGTGGAGAACTTGTAGACTCAAATTCACTTGCTTATAATATTTTGTGGGCCACACTGACAGTGCACTTTTCTCGCAAACAAACTACGAAGTCACGCTTGAACAAAACATACAACTATTTGTTCATGAAATAATGGCGTAGGTGATCTATGATATTGTAGTTGCGGTCCACCTGTTAATACCCTCCTTACGGAATCTCTTGAAAAATATTAGTACGGAGATCTTTGATTTTGAGATTGCAAAATAATCAACTTGGCTTTTCCTCATCGGACATTTTATTTATGACCTGGGTTTTATTTTGGTATTTCATCTTTAGCTTTATATCGTAAAAAAACATTTTCTATGTGAAAAAACGCGGTTGGTTATTTTCCAATTTCATTATGAGGATTTTCGACGCAGTCACGACAGAAACTGCTTTATTTAGATGTTTTATTTTTATTATATGACAGTTGCCTATATAACAGGATAACATTGCACGGTGGGGTGCATACATTTCAGGCTCAAATTCATTATTACCTGAGGTGATGGACCATTTGGTCCCTAGAGGAGATATATTTACCTTTAGTTTTACCACAGAAAGCTTTCCATCACTGTTGAAACTGTAAAACATATTAAAATTCACTGTCAAAAATTTACGCTCTAGGAATAAAAAAAACAATGATGATAAATGCATCCAGAAAATTCATGATCTTAATTTTTTGAAGTGTATCTTTTTAGTATATATTTTAAGGCATACCTTTTTATCATATTTTTAATAAGGTATTGAAAAAATTAATTTTTGAACTGTAGTGTAGTTTGGTAAATACATTACAGATTACAGTGGTCTTGTAAAATGAAAAATAGCAACTAAGGAGATGGCTTATCAGACCCTGGTAAAACCAATTTTGGAGTACGCTTCTCTAGTATGGGACTCTCATGAAAAAGGAAAAATCAAAAAACTAGAAAAGCTGCAAAGAAATGCTGCCCGATATGTACTGGGGAAGCATAGGAGGATGGATAGTGTGTCTGACATGCTAAAAACGCTGGACTGGGAACCTTTACAAACTAAAAGGAAAGTAAGCAGACTTTGTGGAATGTTCCGCAATCTGAATGGGGAGAAGGCTTGGGGAGATCTAAGGAAAGAGGCGGGGAACCCGAATTTTATAGGGAGAAATGACCACAAATTTAAGGTAAAATGCTGGGCACAAAGAACGAATAAAGAATTTTTTTCTTTTCTAAATAAAACAATTGTTGATTGGAACAATTTACCTGCAAAAAATTTTAAGCCCTTTCCTAACAGAGTGCAAACTTTTTAGAAAAGATGTAAACAACTTCTGTAATCATTTGATTGATGTGTTGTATAAAATTAAATGTAACAGCTTAATTTTTTTCTTGTTGATTGGGAAACAAATGTGAATTTTATGCGGATTTTCTTTTTTTTGTCTGTGTTACAGACTGGTGTTTGGAAATTTCCTTACAGTTTATTCTTTCTGACTGATTGTATTTATTATCTTTTGTGATATTGATTGAATTTCTGAAATCATGTTATTTTTTCAAGGCAAATTTATTGTAATACTTGGGACTTGTGTGTCACCTGACATTTGTCTAATTGCACATGTACATTTTAATAATAATAACCATAATTTTAATCTAGTGAATATACACAATTTTCAAAAGGGAAACTTACTTAACGTTCGATAAAGGAATTGTTATTTAGACAGGAGCAATGTGATCAGTAATCGGTAGAGACACATGCGTCTGAAATATTCTGACTACTTACTCGGAGATCGGTTTTGAAAATACTTTTCATCCGATAAGATACTAAGTACTGTTCTTATCTCAACTTATCCTACTTACAAAGATTTAAATTTTAAAAAAACACCATTGTCTCCGAGTTGGAGATTATGGTTAGTAGGCCATTATTTGAAGTTATAATATATTTTTCACTAAATTTTCGAACAAATGACAGACTAACTGACCGATCATAGAATTCAAATAGAAAGTAGCATGTTCAATTGACTGTAGGAAGTAGTAAGAGATTATTCTTTACAAGGCCATTAGGCACATTGTGATTTCCCGAAAAGAACGGAAGAAACAGAACTCTTCGTGGGTCAACAGTCAATACATTTAATCACTTAAACTGAAGTTATTAATAAAAATCACTGAAGCATATAAGGCGAAGATTCACCTGGTAGAACTTTCAGGAATATCGTCATTTACTGGTAATTAAGGA
Source organism: Hetaerina titia (assembly GCA_037158775.1). NCBI lineage: Eukaryota > Metazoa > Arthropoda > Insecta > Odonata > Calopterygidae > Hetaerina > Hetaerina titia. The sequence goes on from CM073777.1 coordinate 86,043,723, forward strand.
ATATATCTTCATTTAGTGGTATTAAGGTAACAATATATATTTTGAATGAAGATCAAGGAATACAGAGAGAAATGCAAGGAACGGAGGCGGAAATAGTGAGTACAGACACGAAAGAGAGTTACTCATCTAAGTGAAAACAAGAAGGGATATATTTGACGTATAATTTAAAAATGAAGGAATTTTCGATTGACGGTTTCTATGAGAGACTTTGTTAGACGTTTCATTTAATGGGAATGATAAAAGCGGAATATATCTGAAGGTATATTAAGCGCAAAAATATTATTCTATAGAGGACAAAATAAAATTCCTATCAAAATGAGTTTTAGCCTATTCCTATGATAATTGTTAATGTATTTAGAAAAAATATAAACAATAGAAGGTTTCAATGAGGGTTTAAGCCTGAAAACAAAAAAGGCAGTACCTTTTCCCATCCTATCATTTTCCCCTTAATTATATGGACTATGATGAATATTATTTTTTAACGACGGTCTTAGTGACCTAACTGGGCCTTTTGAAGAGATGGACACGCTAAAGCCGCGAAATTCTCTTGGATAGAGAATAGCTCCGCATTCCCTAAAGAGGCAGCAATATCTAATTTGTGAATGTAATAGGGAATAGTTGATAATTATATAGCAGAGCATGAAAAGTCAGTAGTGTCATAGAGCAAACATGGAAGAGAATGTGTGGTAATCAGTGGAGCAAAAAAGGGAAAGCAAACAATTCAAGTTGGCAAGGAGTGTTGAGGGGAAGAAAAAGGGAGGGAAAATGTGGAGAGAGTGAAGAGACGTGGAGCTTGGAAGAGGGAAATGTAAATAGGGGGCAGAATACTCTTTTGAGGAAGAGAGCGGAATCCTTGTTGAGAACAAAGTCAGTGGAATTGAAGGTAGTTTCGGGAGAAGAGCTAACGGTAAAAAAGAAGCCTTTGGACCACACACTCATAATTTTGTGAGAGAAGGTGCGTGATGCTCTATTTTGTTCTCATGGTCGCCTTGAATTGTATGGGAGATTGTCACTCTTCCCTGCCACATGTTTTATCACATTTTTTAAACACTCGTCAAGGAAGTTGGTGATCTGTTCCAGAAATTTTACGTCACATTTGGCAATCAATTTATATACCAGTAATTATGTTGTGCGTCTGATTTATTTACTAGGGAAAATATTCTACATTTCTATATTAAATAGTAACATTAATGGAATTTTTCAATTTTATGCTAAACGAAACATTTCAAACATCTAAAGAAACATGTACGTATATTAGCTTTATGATCTAATTCGAAAGGTTGCAATTTGGCGAGTAGAAAAATACGAGTATTATTCAATTCAGAAAAATGTTCATAGGTATTTTATTCTCATTATTTACTGAGATAAAATTTAAATTTCTATTATATTTTTAGATCAATGCCCCCAATGAGGACATGACCCCAATAAGGCAACATCAGTAGTCAATGCATGCTGAATGAAACAAATCAATTGACATAAAATAATAATGAATTCTGTGCCAAATTAATGAAAATTGCACCACACATACAACATGCTAAAATGACAAAATAAAAATAAATCAAATTGTTGAATAACCAAGTATTCAAAGAAAAATTCATATTCAATATTTATGGATCGAATAATCGCAAAATTCTCAACGGCATTATCATTTATTACAAAACTCATTTCATTCATTCCATCCTTTTGCTCGGCATTTGGGGCCATAAAATTATTACTAATTTTATATATTAATCCTACAAAATTTGATGTATTTTTACCAAAAATAGGAAATTTGTGTTTTTAACGTCTATTTAAGGGAAATAATTCTTGAAATAGGATGCAGAATTAAACATTCTATGAATTTAATATAATATAATTTTTTGTAATTATCCTATTTATTTTTAAAGAAAAGAGATTGTCATATTTTTAGATGAATATAAAAACAGCATGAAAAATACCCTGAATCTGATTTGTACTAGTTGAAAGAAAACGTTTTGGTTATTTCAAATTAAAGTCACATAGAATTTCTACCTGAACTCTACAGCGCCAATAAATGTCAGGGCGGGTGTTTTCACTCCACGAAAAATTCACTTTGGAACGAAATTGAACATACGTCTCTTGTCTACCGGAAATATGAGTTTTTAAAAACTAGTTACCTACCAATGACATGCTACATACTACACGTTACTATAATTCAAAACATGTAGTTTGTATTTCTAGTATCCGTAGTGAAATAAAATAAAAAAGGTCTCAACGATTAAAAAGTGATGCCTATAACTAATACTTGTTTTATGAAATAAATTTTAATGTCAACTAATAATGACAATTCGGTCTCAAAAAGCTACTTCGTGGCTAGATGCAACACTTATTTATAATATATCTCGCGATATTTTTGGCATCATACCAAAAATGCTTATGGAGACACAGTTTTTATCCAAAAAATTATAATTTTTAACGAGTCTCAATAAATCTATAACAACGCCAAACCGTTAGAACCATATTCTCTAATTTTATAAATAAGTGAGAACATTCTTGCCACCAAAGATACTATTTACACTGTAGTGGATAATGATTTCACTCGATTGGTTTTATGATATTGGTTTTCCATTTTCACACCACTTGCAAATATTCCTTTCTCCATTTATCACAAGTCCTGTAAGTTTGACGCCACTAAAATAAGAATGAACTAATTTACATGAAACGTTTTCCGTATCAAGCCAAATAATAATTAATAGTTAAAATGCAGATGCCTAGATTTTAGCAGTGAAGCTCAAATGCATATAAGCTATTCCTAAACGAATATCGTTCACCAAAATTCAAAGTAAGTGGTGCTTGGTCGAAAAACTCCATTTTCACAAGTAAATTCTGTGAGTATTGTGAAAGCAGTGTGTTTGAATTGCATTAAAGAAGAAGAGGGACAAGCAAGAAAGGATTGAGCAGAAATGAAGAGATATAGAGAGAAATGGGATACGCACAATCTCAGGCAGAGAGCCTGAGAGGGAAATGAGATATGGACGCCAGTTGGTCTGCCCAGCGGGAACGGAACGCGCGAGAATCCGTAAGTGGGTTGGTCTGTGGGCTGGCCAACAATTCGTCGCATCGTCGCTTCATCGCGCTCATTAAACCCAAAGACAGAAGAAAATAAGAGAAGAGGAGCGCAGGCAGCAGCTGGTTCCGGGTGGGAGGAAGGAAGGAAATTCCATCACTCACTTTGGCTCAATGTTTTAATGGGTATGCGACCCTTTACGCAGAGGAATTTTTAAACGTGGGAGTTGTGTCCAATTTTTAAATTTGCACCTGCTCACTGCCATTTCTTCATACTTTTACTACTGCAGAGTAGACATACAGGTAATTATGACTTGGGAAATAAATGTGGTCCAAATATTCATTCGTTTTTTTCTCATCTTACACATTATTACGTGATTACTACGAGTATATTAAGCGAGAATAATATAATTTTGTCTTATAATCAACGCTTTTTAAAGCAGCAGAAAACATCTCTAATTGATCCAATAAGGCCAGATATAAAATATTTCAGTTTTTAAGATCCTGATTTAATGAACTCCATAAAGAAATCTACCCACCTGGACATATTTTGCCGTCAAAATTACCCTACGATTACTAGAAATATGACCTGAGTTTTAAAATAACACAAATAATAAATCTCTGAGTTTAAGCATTTAAATGAAATAACATATATTCTTTCACATTGGATAAGACAGATATCTGCAGCTATTTTAATGACTGGATAAAGCCACTAGTTAAAGAAATATTACCATGTAGGTATTAGCACCTTCTTCATGCACATGAAGGCAGATGGAAAAAGTTGTCATCTTAATGAAAACGTCATAATGACCAGAGGAAATGCAAGTTTATTTTTTATTTCTACATAGGGTTAACGGACACTTAATTAGCAATGATTATTGACCGTCCTATTGACATAAAATGAAAAAAAGGATGGCTTCAGGTTCCAAGAACCCATAGAAAGCCAATATCTGCAAGGTCAAAAGACCAAAAAATGACAGCATTTATGCACCAGTAAGTAAGCTACAAATATCTCTGACATTTATTTTACCATGAAAGAGGTGGTGTCGCAAAAGGACAAATTTGAAGAGGGTAAGGGGACAATGTTGAATATTTACCAGGTATTAAATAAAATCTCATTCCAAGGAATGGTAAAAAAACTGCAAAGCCGTAATTCACAATTTCTCTATCACGAGGTTTGAAAATAAATTGTGAATTGCGGAACTACGGAACTGCAAAATATTGTTTCTACTATTCCTTCGAATATGGAAAGGTTCTAAATAAAAACCCGAAAATTAAAGTTGATGGAATTACTACAGGGATTGTGGGAGAAAACTAATATTTTGCTAGAATAAGAGAATAAAGCAGAAAATTAAACATACCAGAAATATGTTATTGCGTAACATTAATTGCGAATATTTGTGAGTGATAGTTTGAACAATTTTTATTGAAGGGAAGGATGAATAACTTTGAACTGATATTAAAAATTAAGATAAAATCACCGAGCAGGCTGATAGTTACTTTAGAAAATAAAAATTCTTTTGTCTAATAGTTTTATAAAGCATTAGTAAAAAGCATGTTAATTATGTTTATGAATCAAATGTGAATTGTATCTTTGAAGTATATATGGGTAATTGATTACAGCGTAGAATGAATCTTGAAATAGCAAATTGGATGAACTTTACAGTTTGGAAAGACTCTTGTGATAAAAAGCAGTGTTCGGAGACTTCAAAGTAAAAGATTTCGAAAAATGAAATGATGGAAGTTATACTGCTCCGAAAAAGTTGAGAAAAAATTCAAGGTAATGAGATAGGCAGGAAACCTAACTTTGGGTATTCAAAATAAGTAATAATGCCAGCTGAGACTGAATTGAGAAACGATTTTAAGTTTCCAAAAAAGAAGATATGGTGGAGCAAGGAATAGGTTAGATATGCCAAACAGAATATGGTTTAAGCCTTATTAAACACACAAGCATTTAAGTTTAAGCAGCAAACACACAAATGGACGGCTCTTTTCTTGGTCAAGCTGAAAGAGAATGAATACAACCCTATTCACCAGGCTAAAATAAATGATATGACAGGAAGATTTAGATGCCGAAAATCACGGATGAGAACAGTGGAAGAAATTCAAGATAAGAGTACTTAAAGATGAGATATCTAAAGCATATGCACGAAACAATGTACATATAGTATATTATGCGTATAAAATAAATATGTACGATAAGAGCTAGCCAGATTATTTCAATCGACAAGCAATATAGCAACATTTGCTGAAAATTAGCGGAAATAGTCACATTATTAATGAAAAGATAGAATGAGATAAACTGACGGCACAAAGATTACTTGAATGACTTATACTTTCAGATTAATAGAAATTCACTCAATTTTAACGCTGACGCAGAGGGAATAATATTAGTACCGTATCACATTGATAGGCGAGACCACAACTAGTAGTAAGGGGAAAATAACTGCCCAACCTATCAACATTAGAACTCATCGTAGGGTCGTAAAATTTGTCATTACAATACAATAAGCCATTTACTCATAAAAGTTCAATTTCCCGAACATCAGTATCCGCCAATGATTATTAATTGACCTAATACCACAAGTCACACTCACTCTTGGCCTCTTGCAGCCTAAGATCTAGGTGAAGGAAAGTGCAACAAAATTTTGCATGCTTTTCTGTAGATAACTTGATATAGGGATAAGGCATTATTGTATACTTAGATAATTTAAATGCCTTATTACTACAGTATCAATTAAGTACGTCGTCGCAACTATCATTAAATTTTCCTTATGTAAAAAATTAATATAACCTCGAGAAGGTAAATTTGGAAGCACAAAAATTGACGTAAATCATCCGATGTTAGCCAAATAAGAGATTTGGGAAATGTAAAAGTTCATATTATAGGAAGTGGGCCTATATGATAAAAGTTGACAAAACAATGTCACATAATATGCTACCGGTAAAATGGAAGTCATCAAGAGGAAGATCGAAGTCGCGGAGAAAGCAATACAATTGGCACGGTTATAAGGAAGTGCGAGTATTTTCCTCAAAGTAATACATATGACGGCTTCATTTTCAGGAAAGTACCAGTGTACATGCGTCAATACGTAAAGCCGCGACTATGTACAGGCACTGAGCATGCCTAATTCTAATGTGAAAGCACTTGAACCCTAGTTTAGCTGTGATTGGTCGAGCCGAGCATTTGGTTGCGAATCCGGAATACTCTCTTATTGAACGAGTGAGTACTTGTGAATGGCAAAGGTCCCTGTTATCAAACAATCTTGATTGATAGAGTGAATGAGCAAAAGAGTGCGTGCATCCGTTTTATAATTTTGCATTCATCTGTGTGAATGGCGAATCACTGGCATAGGAGGAATCCTTGTAAACCCTCAATGAGTGTGTGAGTGCGACTCACAAAGGTCTAACACACCAGATTATTTGGGTAGTTGTGAATGGGAACTTTTGCCTTTTCTTCTCAATGTTTATTGTTGTACTTCCAGTTTGATTTCAACGGATCCCTGGCATAGGAGATATCCTAGCAAACCCTGAGTGTGACTCAGGGTTTGTCAGGAGAGTGGCTGTTGTCCTTAACACACCCTAATGATGGGGTGTTTGTAAGTTTATTAATTTATTGTTTTGGGTGTGATCGAGGTATACGTGGGTCACTGTTTCTCAAACACACCCGAGTGTGCTAGTGTGTGTTCCCTATATTTCCTTTACCTTTTTCCTCCTTTACAAACCTAGTGCCATTGAAGTTTACGGTGCAAAATGACCACAGCTGTCTTTTCACCCTAAAAACCCATCATGATTACGGTATATAATATCTCGTGTTCATTGTACGAGTTTTAAGGATGCTGGAAAAATACATCGGCAGAAAAAGAAGGCGTAAAGAAAATTAACTCTTGGACGAATAATGTTTTGGCTATAGGAAGTCTGAGGTCTGAAGAGCAGTATATTTAGTCCTTTTATAGAGAAGATTGGGTAAGGACCACAGGGTATTCACTGCATTGGTTTAGTGAAGAGAGGTATATTTTTGGCTGCTTGATAAGCCGAATCAACAAGGAGGAAGTGACTAAGGCATTATATCAGGATATATAAAGCAATATCTCGGATGGCATTTTACCGAAAAAACATACACGTTCGCTCTATCAAACGTCTATTCGAATTACACAAAAACTATCCACACGATATAATTTTAAGGCTATATTTCTCTTAATTAGTGACCTTGTTACTGCTATGGCAACACACGTTCTTCTCTTTCTGAACAAAAACTGACCATCTCCTTATTAATCATTTTCCCTCCTCTCCATCGTGTTATTGATTTTCTGAAGTACCACTCAAACGGGGCGAAAGCAAACTTATTTTTCTACAGTCTTCACCTCCGGCAGCCATTTACTTCCTTGGGATGGGAAATGACCCTTATCTGACAAAATCTTTCAGTCTCACTTTTCCTTCATAAATGAGACAATTTATCCCATTAAGGATTCTAAACTCTTCATTAGTTTCGCAAGAATCGAATCTACTGCCATTGCTGATTTGATTCCCTGATTGCCTTTTCTACTTTGAAAGAGAGAAGGAAAATTTTATCAAATAATGCATACCTACCTTTACACCTTCAGTTAAAAAAAATTGATCTTATACTGTTGTGATATGTGATGCTAGCAGAAGCTGCAAAAGCACTTTTGAAGCAATCTAGAGCCTTAGTCAAGTGTAAAAAATATGATGGATTAGCCGCGAGGCAAAGACAAGCATTCTTTAAAAGGTTGATAAGTGAATATTTTACCACAAAATCATTTTCAAAGGGTTACATTGAATCTTTACATGAGTTCAGATTAGATTAAAAATGAAGAGTGTCCTAGCCATGAATCTATCTCATTCCGGCCTATGATGTGTGAAAAATTGATAATTGCGGAAAAGTGGAAGAGCGTTAGATGGAAACATTATTAGTACAAGGTTATTCAACAGAAATTTGTTGCCTTCGGCGTAAATTTATGGATTTTACACTAAGTATTAAAATGAAATTTGTAACTTTGTAATTCCACACACACACAGTCTTCATGGAACGATAAAGTTACTTATTTCAGTACAGATAAACACGTATATAGTACATAGATAAACAAGGCACGGGTCCAACATAAATCGTACCTCCACAACATGCATAGTATTTAACGATACATATTTGGCAGAAAGGTACGGCAAATAAATATCATACATGAATTTCCAATGTAGGACTAATAGGTGGGAAAACCAGGGTGTCTCTACGTGCTGGAAGGGGTTAGGCATGTGGGAAAAATCGAAAGTGTGGATAGGAGAAAAAAGCAGGTAAAAGTGGGGGTTGAGGTTGAGAGCATGTAGAGGAAGAGGGATAGACAAAGGAATACGAAGACTCAAGTTGGTTGCGATGATATGGTCTTTTTCTCTTATCTGCATTCCTAATGGCGTCCATAGTCCCATCTCCTCACGGCGCGGTGTGTGGGCAAGGAGTGGTGGCGGTGTCCTGTTGTGCCGGTTGGAGCCCTTACTCTTTGGCCTGTAGAATTTTGGGGTTGAAGTTGTATTTGTATTTGGTTTCAATTATGTGTTTCGGGACCATTAAAGATTCATCTCCTTTCTGTAGAGTTACAGGAGTTACACATCAGTTCATATACTCCACTTTTCCGAATTCTATTCACTTTGCCTTTCGAATTGCTCAATATATTGTGTGTGTTTAAAGGGATGCAAAAGGAGACTGTATTTATCTTTTGAGAATCCATTGGCTAATTTATTTGACAGGTGGCCGATGTAGTGGATCCTGCATTGTGAGTGGAGGGAAATGTGTTCGGGGTTGAAGAAGTTATGCTCTGTAATGCTTTGGTTTTCCTCTTCTTGCGTATCTATCCGTTGTTAACAGCTACATTTGAATGGTATTTAGTTCTCTTTCGTAAAGGGGATTTTTTTTGTTAGATGTTGAGGAGGAGTGTGTGTTGCATCGAGTGGAATTGGATTACTCCGAATGCGACAGGATTTAGGGGGTCATGTGGTATAATTTGGTCGGTGGAAGTGACCTTCCTGCAAATTAGGAACTGGTATAATGCAACCATTTCAGAGAGAAAAAATCATTCGCCTTCACCGGGATTCGAACCCGGATCCCTCGATATCCGGCGGAGTGCTTTAACCACTTAGAGCCCCCAAAATTTCAGAGTGTAAGAGGACGTCTCGGTAGCTTAATTAGTTAAAGCACTCGGCCGGATATCGAGGGATCCGTGTTCGAATCCCGGTCAAGGCGAATGATTTTTACTCTCTGAAATGGTTCCATTATAATGCACACATAGCGGGTGACTCCGTTAAAGTTACTGTTACAGTTTCTTGAAATTTGTCTAGGAAATGGTATGTTTAACCCTCTTTTCTGATGGTTAGATATAGGAAGTTAATTGAGTGATTCTTTTCTGGTTTCATATAAAAATTTATTTTTTAGTGTTCCTAGTTTAAAAACTAATTAAAGGTATCTAGTTGTCCATTAGTTCCTTTCCAGAAGCAAAAAATATCATATGCGTAACGGAATCAGTATATAACGTTTCTGATTAAGTTTGTGGCTGTGCTAAAGATTGTTTTTTTCCAGATTATCCATATATATATATATATATATATATATATATATATATATATATATATATATATATATATATATATATATATATATATATATATATATATATATCCGTTAATAGAGGTGAGAGGGGAGAACCCATGGCCAGGCCTTCCGGTTGTTCGTAAAATTTATTATTGAGCGTGAAGTAATTTTTTTCCACACATAGGGTCATGAGTGAATATATTTGAGAGACTTTTTCTTTGGGAACGTATGTGCGCAGCAGAATATCTTTTTCCAGTTGAGTGGCTTCAAAAGCTTGGATAGATGTGAATAGGTTTGAAACGTCCAAAGAAATTTATTTACAATTGGTGAGGGTATTTATATCTCTGAGTGTTTCGGTTAGATTAATGGGTATATCTATGGCATTTTTTGCTTTGAAATTTGTCGGAATATATGGTTAAGTTCGAAAGCTAGCCTGTACTTTAGGGCATCAATGCTGGATGCTACCGGTCTGATCGGTGCGTTATTTTTGTCTAACTTCGGTAGTCCATAGCATCTGGGCACTTGTGGGTTCATTGGAATTATTCGGTATTTTCCATTTCCTGGGAAAGGTGATTTACTGGAGCTGATAGCAAACCTGACCCGTGTCTTGAATGACAATGTGGGGTCTTTTAAGAGAGTGCTGAACTTGTTTTGGATAATGAAAAAAGGAGATTTCCGGCCAACAGAACCCAATCGACGCCACGGGACACCGCCGCCACTCCCAAGGAGACGAGGTGATGGACGCCGTAAGGAATTCAGATAAGAGGAAAATATCATCTCCTCGCAACCAACTAGAGTCTTCGTATTCTTTTGTCTTTTCCTCTTCATCTCCACATTCTCACCCTCCACCCACACTTTTACGCAATTTTTCTCCCATCCTCAGAGCTTCGGTTTTTTTCCACTCACCTAACCCCTTCCAGCACGTAGAGACACCCTGGTTTCCCCACCTCTTGTATTTAATATATGTAAATTGGACCTGTACAGTGAGAGCTTTACTTGAAAATGATGTACTGCATCGAAACTGGTCGTGGGTAAATTTTTATATAGTGGAAAATTGTAGTATTTATCGCCTTTAATATTATGGAACAGCTCCACCACATCACACCTGAATCTGTTATTGATACACTAAAATGTTCTTTAAATAACGGTACCAATGCCCCATAATCCTGCGAAAGAACAACACAACAGACTACACATCATTCTACACCCCTACATCTCTCTTCCTGAACTTCCAGAGGTAGCCCTATCCCACTTTGAATTTAACCAAACGGAAAGAGCGCATCTAAAATTGTTAAATATTTGCTACAGAGTCTTTTGCATTACATAGGCGACATCTCAAACCACAGTCCGCATACTCGAGAGGGCTTAAGGTTTTCGTTTCCGTAAATTCCCATAAAGCAACCATACAGACTCTTTCACTCAGTTCTCTGCCCGGAAGCATGTTCTCACCCACAGCCTTTCATTCGTGAGTCATGTATTTCGTTTTACTCTCTACGTTATCAGCTCCGACGCTTGCAGTAAAATGCTGAAGGTCTGCGCCAAATAACCTTCACAAATCTTTATAATTACTTCAGTTATTACTTACTTCTTCATTCAAACAAAAACACCGCTACTACTCTCACCTTTTGCACGCATCGTCCTCTTTCTTCCTCTGATGATTTAATTATTCCCAGAGCAGTGAACTTGCCCTTGCTTTCGAAGGGGCCGCCAACAGGTCCCAAAATAGTAATTTTTTCTCTCAAAAATGACATCTATGATCTAATTATTCCTCCTACTTCAAATGTGAAGTATTTGCGACTGTTTCAAAGGTAGGTATTATCTCGAGGGCATATTAACATTCAAAACATACCTAAAATAATTTTGACGGACCAATCAATATTTGATGTAAAAGTTCGATCTCTTTTTGTGGCAAGAGAAACTCCGTGAAGGAAATTATTAACCGAAGTTAATCAGGCATCGTGAAGTGATAAATCCCTGAAGAACGGTTTATCAAGCTAAAATATTGGCTTATTCCTAGAACTCAAATTAAACAATTGACATTCATACGAAGCAAATATCACATTTTATGAGCATTAAGGATACGAAATAATACGAGGGCCATCCAGAAAGTAACAGACTTTTAAAATAAAAATTAAACCAGCGAAGATAAAAGAATTTTATTATAATCATCTTAAAAAGAAAACTTTGCTTTATTTTTCCATATAGTCGCTAAATCGGTTCAAGCACTTGTCGTATGTTCTAACAATCTTTGCAATCCCTTATTCATAAAAATCTGCCGCCTGCGAATGGAACCAACCTGTCACGGTGCCTAGTTTTTCTGTCACTATGTCGTGTGCGAGGCTTCGAGAAACTTCAGGAAAGTGGTCAGAAAGATCCGAGATCGTGAATCGACGGTTCTTACGAACCTTTTCTCGTTCACTTTGTTCAGTAGGTGATCACTGACAAGAGAAGGCCTACCACTCCTTTCTTCGTCGTGAATGTTTGTTCTTGCATTTTTAAAAAACCGTAAACACTGACACACTACACCTTATCTCATAATGTTTTGCCCATAAACCGCACACAATTCACAACGAATTTTGACTGCTGAGTGATTTTTGTCCAAATAAATCGTATTACACCATACACTTCACACTTGGCGTGAGTTTCTATTATGGCACTATATGTTTTTAGGCTTTTACTGGGCAACGCATGAACGTAAGATGCACCGCTTAGCACAGTTAGAAGCGTACTGATCTACTGCACAAGCTGATGCCAATATGGCGGCCCTACCACCCCTACATCTTGCGCTACACACTAACGGCTGGTACCTTCTTGTTTATCCTCGTTAATAAATGCACTAAGTTATAAATTTACAAGGTTCCGGACATTACGAAAAACTTATGATACTACTAATATTACGAAAAATCTCATCTTCTGTTACTTGTAACGGCTCTCATATTTTTGGTTGCCGTCGTGATTAACTAGCAAACTTTCAAAATTTTTAGCAACAAAACCTGCACACAAGGATTTTCCCCACCACTTAAAGGTGTGTCGATACTTTTAAGTGCGCATTTAATAAAATTGGAATTCAGCACAAAATTGCTGTCTATATCAATTTTAAGATATTGTATTTAAAGTTAGCGTTATTAGCATTTGACTTAGTAATAATAGAGTTCAGGGATACATAGGAAACACAATTATAATTGTTATTTATTATTTGTAATCAAACGATTTCTCGAAATATTTACAAAGTATCGCTTTATGCGTCAAGCATTCCAGTCAGCAATTAGAAGGCAATAACGGAAGCCATAAGTTAGCAACGGTAACTTCAAAACAACTCCTTCACTTAAGTCTCAAATTAATATTACGTTCTTCCCCCTAATCCGGCAAATTATCCGACACCCCAGAAAAGACCCAAGAGCTTTATTTTTATTTCCTCAGCCCTTCCCCATCATCACCGCTTCCCACATCATCCAAGTAATTACTGTCACGGTCACTACATTCACATCGCGCCAAGTAGATCAGAAACAGAGAGGAGGAAGGACGACGCGGATTAGGAGGGCAGCTGGAGAAGAAAAAGAAAAGACTCATCCTATAGGTACTTCGCAAGGCCCTGTCCATGGAGGCGATGATGAGATCTTTTCGCCACTGAGGAAAAAATCTCTCGCAGATAAAGCAAAACTCTTTCCTCGCCTCGTCCAAAATTTCATTACTCCCCAGATACACTCTCGGCACTTGAAGGGACTAGATCCCCCTATTTCCTACCCCTTGTTTCTATTCTCGGAATCCTCCCCTAACTCACATACGCCACAGCATCATTCTCCTCCTCTTCTTCTTTCCTTACCCCGCCTGCCACTCCAGACTCCTCCAACCTTACCCTTTCTCCGTTTCTTCCCCCCCGCCCTATCCTCTTGAACCCCACCAACCCCCCATCCACATTACTTCCCCGCAACCCCTCACACCACCACCAGATCCAGCACTCACATCAAGTGGACGGCAAACCCACAAGTCAGATCCTTCTGATTCATTTCAAAACTTTGTTGGGAGCGGAGGAGCGTGCGTGCGTTATTAACGTCTGCCCACGGGGCCTTAGGAAGGAGGGCGGCCTATTGAGCAAGGGGTGCCGGACGGTGGGGGACAAGGCATGGGTGGCAGGGTGGACGGAGAGTGGGCAGGCGGAAAGAAAGGAGGGATGGGGGACAGGAATCTGCGGGATGTGGGAAAGGGTTACGAGAGAGTTAGGAACTGCGGAGGGCATGAAGTAGCGAGGCCCACAACTAAAACGCTGTAGATCCCCTTTATCCGACGAGGTCGCCACTCGAAATTCGCGGTGGATCGACTAGGCAAAGGCGAGGCGTAGGGTTGCTCACTTTGTTTCCCTGCAACTTTAAAATCTTTGACGTTTTAGCAAAAGGGAAGCATAACCTCCCCGAAGAAAATCCGGTTGTCAATCCTCAACTGACTCTCCTAAACGGCAACTTTGTTATTTTTTTCACATTTGATGTAATATTTGTTGAGTTATTGTCAAAATAGTAATAAATAATTCCTTACTAGCAATTCAATATCAATAGTTTAGAATAAATAGGCCATAAATAATTCCATTCAATACATTCTTATGGCCAAGCCTTAAGAGAAGCAAGGAAAACTTTTACAGGGCTATTACGACGCGTTTGAATTTGATTGCCTTAATTTTATTCCCCATAAAATATTTAACCAAGACCCTTTCATTCCTAAACTTAAGGATAAACAGTGAATATCATTTTCAGTCATTTATCAATACTCACTTCAGATCCCCTTATCTAGAAAATCAAAAAATAGAAACCTTTTTTAGAAATTAGACACATTTTTCCGGTGGTTCATTAAATTTACGCTCAACGGTCTTAGTTTGGAAAAGGGAAAAATTTTGAAATTTCAAGGAGTGAAATTCTTTGCTTAATTTTGAATTTGTGGACAGTGTGTTGCGATGTTATGTGTTTCAAACTTTTTAATATTTCAGTTTTAGGGTTACGGCGCTAGCACATGAAAATATTACGTCTTGCTGCATTTTTATTATATCCTCTCATTTTGAATACATTAAATGGTGAATATAATATAAAGATTGCTTTTTTCGCTGGATGAAACAAATAAATAAATAAATGAAACAAATTCGTAAATTATTTGAAGCCGATACACGAAACAAGAAATTGTAACGGAACAGTTTCGGAATGAAAAGTAATGAGCAGGGTATTAAAATAATATTCTGTAGTATAACCATAATAAAAACATTTTTATTGATTGTCGACGATTTAAGAAAGCGGGGAATGTTGCGGTTAGTAATGAAATTCCAATGTAGAATTTTGTGGTTTTAGACGGCCGACGTATCACAATAATTCTTGAGTGCACTATGGGATATATTTCAGATATATATATATATATATATATATATATATATATATATATATATATATATATATATATATATATATATATCAAAATTGATCATAATATTATGGAACTAAAAAATTAGCGATACATAGATGCCCCAACTAAACATTAAAAAAGGAGAACTTGAATTAAAATGAAATTATTCACCTATTAGAGATCATCTTGGATGACAATGAGCCGTATGGGTATTATTCACAGAATATAAGCGAGAATATCAAAGAGTTGCATAAAACAAATAATTTTCCATCAATGACACTTGCTCCTCAACACATTACCAGTTGACACTCGAACATAAAGATAAATTCATAAGAGTAAACTTAGATTTAAGTATGAATGCTCGGTGGCAAGTACATAGATAGATTTTCACTCAATATTCTAAAATCTGAAAAGAAAAGCTCAGATTTTCATTGATTTTGAGTTCAGTAAGTGACGCGAACAAATAAGTCGTTCTCCTATATATATCATCAGCACTTAGCCTCTTTTAGTTAATATTTGTTCAAAAGCCAGGTTGCATCAAAATGACTGCTAAAAAGTATTATATGTGATTACTCAATTACAGTAAATTAAACATATCAAACAAGCTAACTCCTAAAACAAATCTCTATATAAGAATAAAAGTAAAATTCCCTTCATTATCCATCCATGTGCAATTTATAATTCTAAATCTAAATCTTCGTCTAAACATGGCCCCGCAAGGATATGTAGCAGGGTGGTAGGTCACCAGCCATTCTATATACATTCACTCTATTTTTCTGGGATCTATTACCCCGCGATTCACCAATAACCGCATGGAAAGGGGTCGACCGAACACAAATCATGCAACATGCCTACATATATTACGAGTATCACATAGTTAGCTGCTATTTCTACGCCAACACAAAGAGGACAAGAAAATACATTTAGAGGGCAGGAAAATATGCAATTCAGGCATTTATTACCGGTTAGCATTATACGTATTCTGGACGGATTATTCACGAAAAAAACGGGCTTTATTTACATTCATCTTCACCCCACCAAGCCCAAGGGTGCACGGCGGGGGGCGTTAGGACGCCAGAATTGGAGAGTGTTTTGTGGGAATTTAATCTTGGGAACCCGTTTTACCCACAGCATGTACTAATTATTTTCTTAGGTATTCCCCCGTTTATTTATTTCGCGAATAGTGTGCGGGGAAAAATAATACTTGAATCTATCAGTTCGACAGTCTAACTCACTAATTTTGTTGCAAATGTCAGCCTTGCCAATGTAATTAAGGGCCTAATTATATCTCTAATATTGGAAGCAAAATGACACGCTTTATATATTTGTAATAAGTTTAATCTTGCCCTGAGTCTCCGCATATTTAAAGGTTCCCATCCCAGAATATATACTAAATGTGTGTCCTTTGGTACGAGTTTTTCACGTACCTAGTGGTCTTTCTCATTGCCCTATTCATTTCCCTTACTAATATTTTTTTAAAAGGATCCCAAACATTCAACGCATACTCAATGTAAGGCCTTTTCAAAAAAAAATTATCTTTTCACCCCTTTCGTCACTTTTTCATCACCACACCTTCCTCCCGACAATACGTGTGACGAAAGATATTTGACTAAGGATGTGTATTGAAAGAGGTGAAGCAGGGTGGTGGGGATAAAAATGAAGAATTACGCTAGCTAAGGAAGCGTTTACAAAAACGTGGTAGTTGGCGACAGGCACCTTATGTAAAGGTGCAAAAAATAGCGAAAGTTTAAATATGGAGGGATGTTTTATATAGTTCAGAAATGTGGTCTTTAAGGCGAAAAAATAAAATTTGAAAAACATTTGAAACTACAATCTGAAGATTCAGATAGCATTTTTAAAACAAGATAATCAATTGTTTAACCCTCTACCTCTATATCCCGATCTCTATTGTTTTCAACAGATATTTCTCCAGTAGCATCTTCCCTTCACAATGGAAGACTACTAATGTAACCCCAATACTAAAATCTGGCCGTAAATATACCGTTCTATGTAAACTACCGTTCAGTCTCCATTATCCCGTTCTCTGAATAATTTTCGAGCGTATCATTCATGGTCGTCTTCTTTAATTCACCCTCCATTAAATCTCTCCCAATTAGCACGGCTTTCTCCCCGGTGGATCATGTCTCACTAACCTGGCCGTTCTACACCACCATATCACAAACTCTTTTGAGTTTAACTCACAATTGAATGTTTGGATGTTGATGATTCTATATTGACTTCTTGAAAGCATTTGACTCGATTAACCACTCCCTACTGGTCCATAAACTCAAACATCGGTACAACATACATGGCATTTTCCTATATTTAACCTACAGCTTTCTCAGCTCTCGCCATCAGCGTGTTCTTATTGATGGCTTTACCTCCACTCTTCTTTCTGTCCCGTGCCCGGTACCACATGTCAGTATCCTTGGTCCTCTCCACTTTTCACTTTCCTTAGACGATATTATTGACAATGTTGTCCACCTTTGATGCAATATTTTGCTTTACGCAGACGATTGAAAAATTTTCAAACAGAGTGATTGAATATATGATGCCGTTTCCTTAAAAGATGCTCTTAATTCCATCACTGCGTGGTGCTCCAATTGGCAATTATGCATTAATCCCTCCAAATCAGCTATTATGATCGTCTCTTTAAAGGGCAAACTACTTTCGCTTTCTTACCCTCTTTCAAAGAGACCATCCTATCTTTCAGTTTTTACTGCGATTTAGGTGAAATATTTTAGGCGAAGTTCACCTTTCGCAAGCTCGTTCAAAGAATTGTCGGGAGAGCGACGACAAGAGTCGACCTACTTTACCGCCACACTGACGTTAGTGATCACCTCGCCATTCGGTGTTTTTTGGTTGTGTCCTGCCAATTTGAGAATGGTAGTCACCAATCTGTTCCACCGCTTCCCAAACTACTTTAAAGTTACTCAACAGACCTCTTCATTGCCATTTCCCGTTATCGCATCCCTTCCCTCAAAAATACAACCCAGGACTTTGCTCTCTCATCCCTTTGTATATCCCCTCTCCACCGCCGTCGATTGCCATGTGATATGAAATTCTTGCATAGCATCTTCAGCGGAACTCTCCATACCAGCGATCTTCTTCCTCTATTCCCAATTCGTGTTCCCCAAGTTTTCAAATTTCGTGTTTTCCAAATTTTCGTCTCTTGGTCTCTCAACGTTCCCTGTTTCATCGACCTCCCGCTACAGTTAATTCCCTAAGCATCCAGTATCCTTCCCTGGACCTCTCTTCCTCCGTCAACGATTTCACCTCCTTTCTTAAACGCCAGATAGTAACATAGCTCTCTCTGATTGCATACAGGGTCGCTCTCTAAAGTGGTAAAACTGATTTTCTCTGGCGCGAACGGAACGGTAGAGAGGGGTCTGCCTGGCAGGGTAAGGTGGAGGGGGCTCTTAGCAACAGACTGACACCAACCTCAGTTGCCTGCGGGCTGTCATTGAGTGAGGACACCGTTTTTAGTGAAGCAAAGTTTATGTCCGCGTCCAAAAACAAAATGAATCTGAATTTAGAGCAACGTTATTCTGTGAAGTTTTGTGCAAAACTCGGGAAGACGGCAACTGAGACCCTCGATATGATCAAGCAGGCTTATGGGGACCCTGCCTTAAGCTGTTCCACAGTGGCAAAAGTTGTTTAAAGAGGGTAGGAAGCTCGTTGAAGACGACCACCGGTCCGGACGGCCGTCGACGACAAGAACCGACACGAATGTGGACAGAGTGAGGACACTGCTGAACACAGACCGACGCTCAACCGGTAAAGAAATTGCAGACCAGTTGGGTATGTCTGCATTCAACGTCCAACACATTATTTCACAGGATTTGGCCATGCGCAAGGTGTGCGCCAAGATGGTGCCGAAAATTCTTAGTGACGACCAACAGGCCAGGCCAAGTACGGCGTTGCCACGTTGCCGCACCCGCCCTATTCTCCCGATCTGGCACCACCGGACTTCTTCTTCTTCCCCCTGATGAAAAGACAGCTCAAGGGACGACGTTTTGACTCGATGAAGGCCGTTCAAGAGGCTTCGACGAGGGTCATCAACGGCATCCCTAAAGAAAATTTCCGGCGGGCGTGCGGAGAATGGGAGCAACGTTATACTAAATGTGTAGCAGCTCAAGGAGCATACTTTGAAGATTATTAAGTTGATGTAAGTATATCGTCAATAAAGTTCTTATAAAAAAATCAGCCCTACTAGTTTTGGGTGCGACCCTGTATGTGCTCTCCTTTCATCTTGTATCTTTCTGTATTTTGTTAACTTTTTATTATTTACATTGCTCTTACAAGTTTTTTTTTCTTAAATTATATGTAGTGTCTGTCAGCCAATGTATAAACCTTTGTGCCGTTTTTGGCTCAATTTTAATTAAATAAACAAAGCACGGAAAACGAATGCTCGCAGGAATCTCAGATAAAAAAAAGCGAGCAGTATATTTAAAATTTGGAGTACAATTGAAAAAATCATGAAAATCTTTTGATATTTGAACTTGAAATTGATCGGGTAAAATAAGTATATAAATAGGATAATAAATTCTAACTCATGAAGAATATTAAGAAATGAGACTATAATTAGAACTGCTTAACGAAGAGGTTTATATGCAAAATTATAATCAATGTAGCAGGTAGTTCAAAAGGTTTATTTTCTAATGCTTTGTTGTGGTTTACCAATTAAGGTATTTTTTGAATAAACACAAACTTAACCGCTTCCGTCAATACACGCTTACTTTACAGCAGTAGACAAGTCATGTTCATACAGTAAATACCGTTCACTTATATTTAAATATTGGGACTTCAGAACACAGTTTTACCCCTACAGCGCCATCTACAGATTTATTGAGAAGCTATAGCAGCATGCAAACAATAATGTCCGCAACAATCGTTGATCCCGCCAGTTATGATGTGCATTTATTGCCTAGTTTATGGACCTACAGTTATGAGTGAAGGAAAGGTTAGACAATGATCCCGTGATTTTAGAATTGGACGAAAAAATGTCCATTACGAAGAGCGAAGTGGCAGGCCCAGTATTTTGACCGATGAACTTGTTTCGCAAGAGGAATCAAAACTGCGATTTGATCGTCGATTGATATATGTCCTGGCTGAACAATTTCCTCAATTTATGCGTACTACTGTCTACAGTATTGTCACGGAAAACCTCGGATACCAAAAACATTGTGCAAGGTTGGGACCGAAAATTCTTACCGACCACCACAAAGAGCAAAGAATATCCAGTGGACGATAGTAGTTGGGCCGTTACCAACAAGATGGAGATGAGAAGACCTTGCATCTAGCAACAATTTCCTCTTCTTGCACTTGAAACAGTGGTTCGGTAGACAACGTTTTGAAACAGAAGAGGAACTCAAGAACGGCGTTATCAATTGGTTGAAATCTCAGGCGGCTAGCTTCTTTGCAGAGGGGTTAAAGAAGCTTGTGCCACGGAACGAAAAATGCTTAGAAGTGAACAATGTAGGGAAGTGATGTACATTTATAGCTAACTAATAGTGCCAATAAAATATGTTTCATATGGGTATTTTTTACTGTGACCATACGGCCCTTACTATTTGAGCTTGTATTGTATGTACGAAGGCAAAAGCTGATTCCCTATGCTACAATAAACCTTCTACAAACTACAATTCCGCTCATTTTCTTATATTTTTAACAAGTCTATTCTTTTTTGCCACGTCATCGCTTGCGTCCCCTCTATCGCAACATTCTCAATAATCTCATTATGGACTCAATTACCACAGTAGACCTAAAACAGTACTGAGGAAGACAACGGGAACACACCTCAATTATTTTTCTCACCTCTAAAATGGACATAATTATTAACGTAAATTTACACGCCCTATCATCAAATAGATAAAATAAAATGCGTAGTAAATATTGTAAACTTAAATAGGATAGTGTTACTCATTTAAAACAAATTAATAACAAGTTTATTGATTTATATAATTTTAGACACTTTCGGTGTAAAAATTTCTAGTAACTGTGAAAAAAAATGCTGAACTCCGAGTTCTACCTCTAGAATTTAAGCTTGTGTTTCAACCTAAGTGGAACGAAGTTTATTCCCTTTTTTTCTACTCCAGGAGAGGAGTATTTCGGTTAAGGCATTGGAATAGGAAAATAAAGTAAGATGGACATATTCCCATTAGTATTAAACCATGCCACTCTCCCGTTGTTTCCTGGTAAACGAATCTAAAAATTGGGTTACATTTATTAGACTTTATCAAATTAAAGTTTCCAAAACCAAATTGTCCTAAATCGCATTCATATAAATTAGAATCGCACATATATTAGAATAGTTATTAAAAAGTAGACGTGCGACATTAAAAAAATCACGTGTCGACCACACTCGAATCTTTCATTTACTGTGGAAAAAGTGAAATGGTAATCGCCTTAAGACGGCTTAAACCGCTAAAATAAAAAATGCTAAATTTTATTCGGAAACTACTTAACATGGTTATCCTGTGCGATAAAGACGGAATCACGCAAATGATTTCAGAAATACAACCTGGGTAGATGGAGGAAAGCCCACTTTCACTTTTAAAATAGGGTACAAGGTCGCAAAAAATGAATTTTTTTCCATGACAATATTTTCGCAACAATTTTTGATAACTTTCAATTTATCTCATTTGCAAATCCACATCAACACCATCGTCCTCTCTTATTTTCCCACCTCTTAAACATAATCCAGCAAATTTTTCCGACAGTCGGCTTTCCTCGTTTTATCGTTCTTCCATGTTGCTCTCGGGCAACGAGGAAATATAAATGACAAGGGAAATGACAAGCGGGGTCCCGAATCAGTCCTCTTGAAATACGTTAACAAAAAGAGGTCTACTGTGCAGGAATGAGGGTGAGGTTAAATGAGAAATTAAAATGCGTCGGCGGAAGGGAAATTGAGGAAATTATGAAAACAAATAAAAACGCTGCGTTCCACTGAAACAATAATCCGGTGCCGCCACCCAAAACTCTCAACTTCGGTCGTATAGCCTTGAAATCCAGTGGCTCGCTGGGCATTTTTCCTACTTATTGTTTATTTTTTAACTTCACGAGAAACATACTAAATAGCACCTTCCTTCCGGATGGATAACCGAAAGGCGGCTTGCGTGTGCTACGTATATGGAGAGAAAAAGGGGCAGATACTAATTAATGCGTTTTTTCTAAACAAGCAACTATGCCAACATTTGACTTCCTTCCAGCTGAGCTGACCACACACCAGGAGAGCCCGCTGAGCACAATGGAATCCGGAACATTCCGACGCCGAATCGTTGACTGTCCCTTAGCCATCCTTTCTTCACTCTCTCATACCCCCTCACTCCTACGCAGCCCTTCCATTCAACTAACCGTAACGACAGAACCTATGTTCTCCCCACCCAACTTTCATCACTCTAGTATGGAAGAACCTATTGTATACCTGAATAGTGTCAAATTCCTTTCAACTATGTTCAAGCTGGAATGAGATGCACTCACTAAGTTACAGTTTTTACCTAAAAAACAATTTCTAGTAAATTATAATTTCATATTTGTCATTTAATTTTTCAATGCAAAAATTTCAGCTTTTCATACAGCTGCAATCCAATAAAATATTATTTGAAAGTGCAAATGGCCAGTCAATGATAACCGAAATGTGAAATAGCGAAAATCATAGAGAACAAGTAACTTCACAGCTGATGCGTGCGACATGAACAAAGGAAAAAGCTTGCGGTAAGCTAAAAGAAGTAATGAAACAATAGCACATATTAAGAAAAAGATGTATACCTTTTAACAGCTATCAGCAAAAGTGAGTGTTGTATTTCAGGCCCACCGTTTGATGAGAGAAGTCTCAATGAAAAAAAAGAAAAAAATAATTCAAAGGCTGTGGGATGAGAGATTTTTTTAATATAAAATTGACTCGAAATAATGTGTGCTGTCCATATTATTCCGACGTCCTGGAAAACCAATTCTAAATACAATATAAATAAAATAATTCGTAGGACTCAGGAAGAGGTCTTCCAGAGTTTTTCAGGGATGTACGCAAAAGAAAGACAAAAACGCGAAGTCGCTTTGGCGGAATTTACTTCCAAGGGATTACTATTTCTCACTGCGAACAATACATCGCTATCATATTGACTGCAAGCGTCCAGAAAGTTACGGCTGAGGCAGCGATATTTCTCCCGGTAGAGTAGCTCAATTTTTTGGAATATATACTGGAATTATTGGTTTAAATAATACTTGTATTCTCATTATATTATGTGATAAACCTCAGAATAGTTTTTGGAGTATTTATCGTATAGTGGTATATAATAATTAACATTTTATTCCCAACAAATTTTAACTAATCAATATGCTCTGTTCCCTGATTATGTGGTATATGACGTTTGTGTGAATAATAGATTTCTTACCTAAAAATATCCCCATTCCAAATTCATAAGCTTCCAGTAATTTTACTAAGCGGACAGAGAATGAATCACTTTCTACCGTAGAGAGCTAAACAGGTTTTTAACGATACGATAAAACTTTAACGTGATTATCTTGAGATATTTATGAAATCAATATTGTTCTCATGAGAAAATACTATATTTAATACTATGCTATCATTGAATACTTATCAATGCATCACCCTCTTCCACTATCTGACGAATTAATGGGAACGCCACCAAGCCTTAGAGGCATACGAGGGTAATCCCAAAAGTAAGGTCTCCAATTTTTTTAGAAATAGAAAAAAAAACATTTATTTTCTATGATATATACATGATTTTAAAGATTGATCAATTATCTATGTTTCTACATAGCCGTTATTTCATTCGATGCATTTTTGTAAACGCTGTGACAGTTTTTGTATGCCCATGTCGTAGCAGCTCGCCGCCCAGTCCTTGAGACAACGTTGAACTTCATCTTTCACCTCTTCGTTGGAACTGAATCGCCTTCCGGCCAAATGTTCTTTCACCTAATGGAACAGATGAAAATCGCTGGCGGACAAGCGCGGACTAGAGGGTGGGTGGTTGACAATGTTCCAACAAAAGTCTTACAAGAGAGCGACGGTTTGGCGGGAAAGGTGTGGGCGAGCGTTGTCATGGATGTCATGCCTTGCTCAACATTCCTCTTCTTCGGTTCTGAATTCCCCTCTGAGTGTTTTCAATGTTTCACAGTACCTGTCAGCGTTTATTGTGGTCCCAGAAGGCATAAAGTTGACCAACAATACCCCCTTCCGATCCCAAAAAACCCAGTTGCCATGACTTTACCGACAGACTGTGTTTTTTTAATGTTCGCGGCTTGGGCGAAGAGGGAGGTCGTTTCCTCTCATATATGAAGTGGAATATCCAGATTTTATCACCCGTGACAATCGAGTTCAAAAATCTAATCTTTTCATCTGCATAGCGGTGAAGAAATTCACTTGAAGAATCAAATCTTAGCCGTTTGTGGTCTTCAATCAGCATTGGCGGCACCCATCTTGCACACACCTTCCGATAATGCAACTTTTCCGTTAAAATCCTGTAGATGGTGCTTCCAGAAACATCAGGAACCAAAATATAGATTTATTTAGCGTGATCTGCCGATCATTGAGTATGGTTTCCTCAACCTTCGCAGCAGTCTCGTCAAAAATTGACTGTCTCCTGCTCCTTTGTTTTTCCTTGATTTAAGTATGACCGGATATATAGTAAACTCGCTACACTACTTGCGAACGTGTTGGACATCCATGCCCACTTCCACCAACTGGCGATGAACTTCAGGCGGTTCAACCCCTTTTGCATTTTAAACTGAAAAACTGCGCGAACTTCACACTTGGCGGAAACATGCAACGGGAGCTCCATTCTCAACGGCTGCCAATCCTAGACTCAACGTCCCAGTGATGCGTGCGGATGCTTGTTTGTGAGTGGTGGAAGCAACAATTACAACAGAGCCGCCAACAGCTGCATGAGTAGTTTCTTTGCATCCCCAACATTTCGGAAACCCTACTTTTCGGATTAGCCTCGTGTAAATGAGATAAAGACTTGAGCTCACCAAGCTCCTATGGCAATCCGAGTTTATATTGAAATTTGAAAAGTAAACCACCAAATTACGCCAGAAACCGTTTTATTTACCGAGTGTATATTCTTATTTCAGGCTCATACACTTTTCTAGGGGCTTCTTCTCGTTTCCCTGCTGTTTTATAACTGCTCAGGGTATTTCCCTCTCAAGGTATTACTCGGTCTTCAGATGAAGTATTTGCATTTGAACACGTAACTATATGTATCTGTAGCCGAAACCTTCATACACTCTTCCACTCCGTAGGATATATTTCACCGTAATAAAAGTAAACCATGATATTTACCTAAAAAGTTAATAGAAATATGACTCAACGAGGTTTAAACGCTGTTAAACAGATAAAATGATTTCTGAACTATTCATAAACCACAATTCTTCACAAAATGGGCTTCAGCTTTTCACTTCCACAATTAGCTGCTGACAGGGCACGGATCTTGTCTCCAGCATTTTTTACATATATTGATCGAACACTGAACGTTCCCGGAGCACGCTTACTTTTACAGAGTCCCAGTATCCTACGCTTACCTACTTTTTTCTATGACTTTCTAAATATATTATATTGAATTTTGTTTTGGAATATTTTCCCTGGGGTAGGTTTTTTGAGCCCATTGGAAATTATGGTAATTTTATCTTTAATTTTTCCCGATTCATATGAAACTTCTTTTGATGTTTCAGTGTTTTTTCATCCTTTCCACGCAAACGGTTTTTATCTCAACCATCGTAAATTTATGGCAGAAATGGTTGTCCATCCTATTTATGTGACTGTTCTTTGGAATTTCAGCAAATAAGACCTCATTTATTCAGACCTCAGCCCGGTGACACCCATAATTTCTTCAATGAATGGCTGATCAAATAATTTGTATTTCCATTATGGGAACGTTGTAATGAAAGTGCTTCATTGTACACTAAAAAAAAACAATACAAGATTTGCATTAAAAGTTTCAGGAAAATAGATTTATTTCAGATAATGCTGCAATTCCTCAAAATTCTTCGAAGTACATCCCTTGAGCGTCGACAAACTTTAGCTAGCGGCTTTTTCTCTCGAAGAGACTCGATGACTCCCTCGTGGGCGGATTCCGGAAGGTCTTTAACGGTACACGTACAAGCTTCTTCTTTTTATTTCTCTCTCAAGGGTCCCATGATGGTGTTCATTGAGGGAGAACTTCACTTTTGGGAATAGGAAACAGTCTACTGGTGCAAAGTCGGGACTACTGGGGGGTCGCGGAAGTTCTTCGACGCGTTGCAGAAGGCCTTCCCCAGTCAGCACTGCTTTTGTTTATCCGTCTAGATCTTCGGGACGAGTTTTCCTCAGATTTTTTGCTTCGCCAAATTTTCAGTGACAATGATATGCACTGTCACTTTACCAATACCAATACGATCTGCGATCATGGGCACACTTGACCGACGGTCTAAATTTAGAATTTCACGCACTCGTTGCACGTTGTCATCGGCCATCCAGCGTGGGCTCGCCCTCCACTCTCTTTCGACCACCACTGGAAAGTTTGTGAAATGATTTCATCCTTGGGCACTTGGCGAATTATGCCCAACGTATCCATACACGATTTTCAAAGTCTAACACAAAATTTGATGGCATACCGCTGTCAATCATTGGCTAAGTTTTGCGCTTCTACTGAGTCACTCGAGAGGGGTGGACTAATATCACGATCTTACCTGAAACAACATTCACAGGCGATTGGTGCTTGGCTCGTGTTTTAAGATCAGACCCCCCACCACCAAGCCTGCACGGTGCGAGCGCCTTGCGATGCACAATCACGCCAGAAAAAAAATCATTCCCGATACTTTTTATACTGACATTTTATTTCAAGTTTTTTGAAAACTAAGTAAATAATTATGTCTTCCACATGAAATTGATGAATCACGCCAATAAATAAATGGTAAAATTAATAATACCAGTTAAGATACACAATTGATGTTTGTAATACCAGAATGAGTTGTGAGAACACATCCCACAGTTAGTTCTTTCCATGTGTCTTGCACTTTTTCCTTCACAATTACTTTGAAAATTAATTGTGATAATGGACATGCCTTTCTTATCCATCTCCTTAAAACTGCCTATTCTGGCTTTTCATCTGCTACTCGCATCGAAGCAGTCCGAGACATTTGCAGGGTAAAGATGAGTTTCCTATCCCTCTAACCCACTCCTATTTTCTGCAATATGTTACACTGAAATTATTTGATTGAAAAAATTCTCGAAATCTACGAAAAAATTAAAGAAATCCTCATTTCTGTTATGACATAACAGGTCATTTCTCTCTTACTGAATCCAAAATGATCATACTCTAAGGCATCTTTTATTCTCCTCTTAATCTTTTTCATTGACGCAAAATAGTACCTAACTTTAAAATGCCCAAAATCAACCACAATTGGTAAAATATACAAGTCGGAAATGTTGAAGTATTTTTTGAGGAGTAAAAAATATAAGAATAAGTGTCAAAATGTACAGGGATTAATTTAAAATTATTAATAATGTTGTTTGAATCTAATGTCAAATACAGAATGACACTTATGGCGTGTTTACATACCGTGATAAAGTGAATGATTTATTATTAACATGAATGGATGCCGGTAATAAACATTTAACGTGCGCAATATGAAATAACTTAGTCAGCCTTACGCTCCATGAATAACACTCTAGCGAAGCTTTTCTTTAAGTCAAGTTTGAAGAAGCTTTCCGAAAAAACTGTTTGACGTTCATCCGACGAAAATGGCGACTCCTAATCCATAAACACGCGAGACAATCCTTCAACTGGGGGGAGCGCATTATGTCTCAAACCCTCCTACATCAGCATTCAAGGAGGGTAATGTGCAAGGATGGGGAAGAGGGAGTATACGAGGCGGTGAAAGAGAGTGACAGACTGTCAGTAGCGAACACGGATAAACAAAATCCACGGAGAGGGAGAAAGAGATACAGGAGGAAAGACGTTGAGGAAGGTCGATTATGGAACGGGTGAGAGAATCAAAAGGAAGAGGAAAGTATATCTGTTGGGAGATTCATTGGCAAAATATAAATATTTGAATCTTGATGACCCGCTCAATTAGAAGATTCAATCATTATTATCTAGTGGTAATGCTGTCGATGCAGAGTTTTTGGTTAGAGGTAATCGTCCATTATATTACTATGATATGGATTAAATGGATGGAATCTATGTGAATATGATGTACGAGGGTCATCCGGAAAGTAGTACCCGTTCGTGAAATAAAGACACAAAAGTAAATATTAACAAACATTAAAAATTTTATTTGAAAGAGGATACTTTAAACTACTTCTCAACATAATCTCCAAGCAAATTAAGGCATTTGTCATAACGTGTGACAAGTTTCTGTATTCCTGCTGCATAGTCCTTCGCCGCCAGCTCATAATGCATAATGCAGATGGTGTTTAACAATTTCATGAACAATTGTTCGAGAAACATTGGGAAAATGCTCACAGATGTCATCAATTGTGACGCGCCGATCGTTCCTCACGAATTCGTCAACTGAGCTCACCAGTTGGTCTGTAATGACAGACGGTCTCCCCGAACGCTCATCGTCTTGTGTGTTCCCCCTCCCCATGTTGAAGTTGCGACACCACCGCCGAACAGACGACTCGTCCATTACATTGTCTCCATACACCTCCTTTAATTGGCGATGAATATCACATGGGCGAACGTTTCTTGCATTGAGGAATTTAATCACTACCCTCACTTCACAACTGGCGGCGTTCTCAATTTTTTTAAACATTGTAAACAATCACAGAAACAACACAGGCAATGCTAGCGTCACGCAACTTGGCTCAGAGAAGGCAGACAAGCCACTGAAGCTATCTGACCTCGTCCAGCGGCTACTCGCGTCGTCAGCACTTCATGCGGCACGAACGGGTACTACTTTCCGGATGACCCTCGTAATATATATGAGATGGATGATTCCATGTGAATATGTGGATATGGACACGAGGAATATATCGCTCATCCTTTATCGTTCTAAAAGCATCATATTGAATTAGAAATTATCTCACTAGCACTTTCCCAAGTCAATCAGGAGTTAATGTTGCTAGTGGTTTATAGTTACAACTTCATAATAGCTAAAGAAAAAGAAATTTTACCCGGGAATCACAATCCAGGAAGGCACTACACCGCTTTCAATGGCATCTGGGTATTTTGAAATCCTCCCACCCTGGCTAAAGAAGCGAGGGCACTACTTTGAATATGCGAGTATGCATCTCGTGATGCATAATTCTCTTTTATCGACAACAATATTTGCCATTTTAACCAGCGTCTATCATGAAAGTTTGGCTGGCATCACATTCAACTGTTTTTTAAATGTAGTCGGTAAATGAATTGGATATCGTAAATATCTACCATCTAGATCTATAGTATTGCTGTCACAGTTTTTCTGCAACGCGTACCGTAAGCATAAGAAAAACAAAACAACTACTACATATTTTTGCTCGGTTAATGTTAATAAGGCAAAGATTTTAAATAAGTTAACACAAGTCACTATAAAAATATTTTGTGAACAGAATGCCTTTAAACGGATGAAATGAATTTCATGCAGAAGGAAATTTATGGTTTTGAATGTCCTTCTGCATGAATTTCATGCAGAAGGACACGGACAGAGTGAATTTTTAAAAATCTCAAAGATATTTATTTCTTCCTGATATTGCAATTCAAATTAAGGGGTGAGTTCCAATAGAGTAGGGCTGACGAAAAGCTTTGCCATTGACAGAAAATTTTCAATCACAGCAATGCGAAAGCTGTATATAACCGCTGGGCTATAAAGGGAAGTAAGAAAAACGAAATGCGAATGAAGAAAGGGAGAGAGAGGAAAAGGTGATAAACCCGGGAGCAAGGATGAGACAAAGATGCCCCGAGAGTCCAGATGACACAAAGGATAAAGCAAGAAAGGAACCAGGCGGAAGTAAAACGTGGAGACGACATGGATGGAGGAGTAAAATGAATTCAAAAGGTTGGAAAAGGGTCTAACAAGCGGTGAATAATAATGGAATTAAGAAGGCTAAGAGAGAGATAGAGACCGTGAGATGAGTGCGTGAAGGAAAAAATGCAGATTTAAGATGCAATTTTGTCGAGAAAAAAAAGACGGGTGAAAGAAAACAATGGAAACGGGGCGAAAAGTTTGGAATTAACCAGTTAAAATAAATTCACTGAGAACGCGCAATTATCCTATTCAGTCACCTACACTAGGGTTACCCCAGCTCCCTACGACCCATTTCTTCATACGTTTCAAGCACACCGACGTGTACTATTTCCCGATGATGGATTAAGTTAAAGGTTTATGTTTACCGTATACATAAGTAATGGAAGCATTTATTGATTTTTTTCTATACTCGGACTGTTTGAAATTAATAATGGCCTCTATATTCTTTATTCTAGTGGCCATTCTTTGCTTTGTTTTTATGACTGTTTAAAATTTAATGTAAGCCAACGAATTACCGACAGAGGTAGCATAAGTTCCCATAAAAGGGAACTGAATGCCTTCAAAAATTCCTGTGTTTTGAGTAAATGAAATACATGAATAGAATTTTTACCCTGGTAGCATTGCCATCAATTGTTTGTTTTATAGATAAGTAATCACCTAAGGGATATATTCTTGTACCAACTACAATATCTCCTTAAGAAACTCTTAGTTCATGATTTATCTGCAAAAATTTTATAATAATTTAAGTAACTTTTAATAATTTTAATGAAATAAATACGGAATTGTTTTCTTAAATAGGTAATTCAAATTTTCTTTTGTATGCTCAAGAGTGGCGAAAAAACTTTGATATTTTTGGAGACCGGAAAAAAATGGTCTATAATTTAAAAAACTTTAGAAAGTCTTAGAAGCATAATTCATCAGACCAAATACTTTCCGTCAGGAGTAAAATCTATACGAGTATTAATTCCATTAGCTTATTTTACGGCCTAAGCACCTGAGCATTAATAGACGATAGCTGTACATGACGGGCCAAACTTCCCAATCTGAGCAAGGACAACGTATCTACTGAGAGCCCTTCTTAAGTTTCACAAAATCTAAGAGTTTTAACTCTGGCTTCAAGGTATTTCATCATGAAAATATTCACCACCGTCACTATCATTATAATCGTTGTTTCTTTACTAATCATTCTGAAAACATTGTGCGGATATAAGTTAAATAAGCGTTGGCAAACCGAACAGTGATACCAAACCGGTATCGGAAATGCAGGATAAAGGAATGAAACAAAAACGTTACAATATGGCTGGAAACTGGAGGCATGGTGGTGGAAAACGGGAAAGAAAAGCCATAACGGCATTGAATTGGAAGCAGAAGTTGAAAATCGAGAGAAGTGATAGGTCAGGAGGAGGATATCTTGCTCCCGAAAAAAGGGGCGAGGCGAATGCAGAAGGGTGGGGAACAACACGGCTATCGAAAGAAGAAAAAGGAGTGACAGGCGAAGGGAAGAGAGAATCAGCCCTGGTGGGATTCAGGGTAAAGCGGGGGAGCTGCGGATAGCGGGGAGAGGTGGTGGAAAGGTGAGAACCAAGAAAGTCATGTAACTCAATTTAGTAGCTGGGCAAACCTCCTTCCCACTTCCATCTACCCTCCTCTCTCCCACCACCCTACTTTTTCAACATTTTCCTCCAACCCCTCGCGAAAAACACCCCCTACTCCACCTCCTATCCCGCTATAACCCCTCCTCAAACCCCATCTCAATCCCAAAACTCCCCGCATCCCAAACCCAAGCCATGGAAACCCCCTGACCTGCCATGCCCCACATCGAAGCACATCTAGCGGAAAGCTGGGGTCTCGCCTCAATCCCCAACCCTTTTTCTTGCACACACACAGACAGAGCACACCTTTCGCTTGCTTGCAATTAGCGTTGACAGGTACCTCTTTAAGGACGCAAAAGAAGGGATGAGTTGGGGAATTCTGTGCGAAGCCAGGGCCAGTTGATGGAGGGAGTAGTTGAGGGTGGGTTGGGAATTAAACGAAGGTAGGAAATACAGAGGTGAAGCCAGTGCTTCGGATGGGAGAGAGAAGAGCTAGGGGGAAGGTTTTTCCTGCGGAAGGTCGTGGAGGAGAAGAGGGCATGGGGATAAATGAAGAGGTAAGAAGAACGTGAGCTGTCCTCCTCCGATTCCATTCGGTGACGGGAAGGAAAGAGAAAGATTTCCTCATATTTTTCCACGCCGTGGATCGAGTTTCTCTTTCGCACTGCTGTGTAGAAGGCGCAGGAACTCAATTAAAGAGTTCAGGTTGTATTGGTGGTGCGGAATTTTTTGAGACATCTTTTCCTGCCTTCCTACATCCTTTTTTATTGCCTCTGCACGTTCTTGAGACACATCATTACAAATATACCCTTTGATCTTCAAGCATTCCGACGGTGTTTGAAACATTTTCACCATTTATGTCAGCATTTATTTTTAAAGGTATTGTTTGTGAAGATACAATGCTGTCTTATTTTTCATCAAAAGAATATTCTCTGAATTATGCATTTCCCACGAGGAATTCCTATCTCTTAGTCATCACTCAGATCTCTCAAGTTGAATAGAATCTTCTAAAAATTTGGCTTACGAACTACTTTTCAAAACTTACTTCCGTTTAATAAAAGTATTTTAAAAACAAGGCCAAGGGGGCATTATATCCTATTTAGTTTTATAGCATGAAATTGACCTCTGATCAATAATTATCATGACTGACTGTTTCCAATTTTTGCCGCTCTCGACAATGGAAATCTCTAATTATATTACATCATTAATCAAACTGGTCAATAAAGTACAAGTAGCTTATTTGATTTTCTTTTCACTGTAATAGGAAATGAGTTGCTTTAGGCTAATATAAACAATTTACATAAATAATGTCTACATTTTATTTGGAAATAAGTATAAGGACGAAGTAATAGTAGAGAACTGCCATTAGTATTAATTTTTAGGATAGATAAAAGTTGAATATTCCCCACTTTACGATAGTGTCGACAATCTCATTTCTAATATAATAATCCCCTGAACGTGTATCCTCCCAGTGCACACTCGGAAAGCTATGAAAGATTCATGGTCTATGCTTTCACAATTCAATGAATTCCGAAATATAATATTTTAATTTTTGTTATTGATAAACAGAGAAGTTGTGGAAGAGAGGGTACTTTTTAAATTTGTTCAATCCGTTTTAATAAATTTTGTGTTAAAAACAAAATTTCGTTCTCGTACCGGCTCTCTCAGTTTCCCGGCTAACTTATGCATTCTGCCATCTGTCAAAAATTTTATTCTCTAATATGATTTCAAAATTTATTTCCTCATGATCACACCATGTCGTTCAAGTTCCATCCATCTTCCAGCAGTTCTTTTATATCTAGCGAGAGTTTGTTTCCTCCCACATATATTGAACTTTTGATACCTCGCCAGAAGTTGACCCAAATGCTACTGAATTCTTCGATAAAATCAATACAAAATTGCCCATTTCAATGGCACAATCTTCCATTTCCTTCTTATCATATATTTTTTCTCCTTCAGGTTTTCTTTCGCCCTACATTTTATTTACACTGTTTGTGAATAAAGACATAAGTGTTCTCTTTTTATCGCCTGATACATATCACCATTTTACTTAATGAGACGCATGAGGTTTTTAAACCATGGTAACAGTAGTAACATTTGTATTTGGAAACAAGGAGAAACTATATCTTGCAGAAAACGTTACCACGTTTAACCTTATTAGCAAATATGACTGAATATTAATTTATATATTCCGTCAATGACACTAATTTTTACGATCTTCTTTACCAATTTTATTCATGAATACATCGTCACATAGCACCAAGTAAGGCTCTAAATTCCACCAACATCGTGTTGATTAATAAAGATATATTTAATTTCAGGAGTAGTTATCCAAATCAATGATGAAAAAATTGATACATATACGATCTACATTAATTTATGACTAATTATAATAACACCTAAAACGGGAAGCTACTGGTGGGTTTAAGTCCACATTTACTAAACAACATTCTGTACTTCACAATTGATTACGAAGGCAAAGGAAAATTTTGTTATCACTTTCGTCAATATATGTGTGAATAACCTATACTGCAACCGTGCCTAATCTGTTTTCAAATATAAATTATTTACATAGAGAAAATTAATATGTAAATATGGGGAACTTGAAAAATATATTTCTGGTTCTCAATGTACACATTGAAAATGTTAAGTAAAATCATTGTTTCTCAGAGTAAACAAATATAATTCAATAAAATTGCCTTCTAAGGCGATTCCCTCATTCATGGAAATATTTTATTTAAGAACTCAAGAATATTTTATTCCTTTCCATTACTTTTTATCCACTTGAATAAATTTCCGTACTGGATGGATTTGGACTTTCAATTTGAGATTTCAATGTATATTTATTGATAAAGTATATGTTAACAGACAACCCAGTTATTTATCAAAATTTAGGATTATTTAAGACACTTATCAACCTTACCTGCGGAACAAAATCAATCCTTACTCTTTGAAAGTCTATTCATAACTACTCTTGCTCACATCACTTAAAATGTGCGGCAAACGAAGGTCCTTAAATTGCCTTCTCGAGGCTTATGTTGACGTGCATTGCTTAGTGGTTAATATTCTATCGTGATGAATTGAAACTCTCGCACTCTCGTACTACATATATATTAAACACACGTTCGGTGGAAAACCTCTGCTTTCTATGTTTAAAAAACACACTCATACTAAAATCAACCCTTTAAAGTTAATGTATTAATGCGGAAAAGTAAGAAATATGTACGAAAATTATTTTTTAAACCATGAATACACGGTATATATATATATATATATATATATATATATATATATATATATTCTTATAACCATGATGTCCCTCCCATGGACTACAACCTTGTCGTGGTGGAAGGGCTTGTGTGTTCCGATGACCCCTAGAGCTGTGCTGGCGGGAGTAATAATAATTACTCCTGGAAGGGTCACCCATGCCAGATAGGTCGAAGGTTAGGAGCCAGACGAAAGGTAGTCCACGCAGCGTCTGTTCCTCAGTGAGGCGGCTGCAATGGCGTCTGACCCCAGTGGGGCGGCCATTAAGTGATGGTGTCACGTTAAAAACACTATTGAGGAAGGCAACGGGAAACCACCTCAATTATCATTCCCAAGAAAATATGATGGACGCAAAACAGAAATTGAGTCCTGGCAACTGCGGGACTCGGCCCAAGGGGCCGTGTGTCGTGCCCGGCAGCGGGGGAGGCAAGGCTTCCGCGGTCGTCATCCCACGAAATCCTTGCGGGGGAGAAATAACAGCAGCAGGACAGAAGATGCAGAAGAAGACGAAAGTAGTTAGAATAGGAACCTGGAACGTCAGGACAATGTTGAGGAGAGGGAAATTAGAAAATATTAAGCGAGAGATGGAAAGAGGTAACATAGATGTTTTAGGCCTCTGCGAGGTGAGATGGAAGGATAGCGGGGATTACTGGAGTGACAATTATAGAGTAATATACAGCGGCGGGGACGAGAGCCAACGAGGGGTTGCCGTAATTTTAAATAAAGGGGTAGGAAGAAGCGTAGTCAACATAGAGCAAGCGACAGATAGAATTTTACTCGTAGAGATTAAAGCAGAGCCGACGAACATGGTCATTATTCAGGTATACATGCCACCGAGCAACCACAAGGAGGAAGAAGTCGATAGGATGTATGATGAGTTAGAGGATATCATCGCGAGTGTTCCTGCAGGGAAACATTTGATAGTGATGGGGGATTGGAATGCGACGGTAGGCGAAGGAAGAGATGGTGGTGAGGTGGGGGACTATGGGTTAGGCACGAGGAATGAACGCGGGGAGAAAGCAATTGAATTCTGCAGGAGACAGGGGTTAGTCATCACTAACACATGGTTTAGACACCACAAAAGGCGTAGGTATACATGGAAAATGCCAGGTGACTCAGAAAGGTATCAGTTAGATTATATTATGGTTAGGCACAGGTTTAGGAACAGTGTGATAAATTCGCACAGTTTCCCAGGAGCGGATGCGGACTCTGACCACAATTTAGTTGTTATGAAATGTAATGTTCGTTTCAAGAAGATAAGGCAAGGGCGGCGGGCTAAAAAATGGAATTTAGAAGCAGTAAATGAATTAACGAGGAAGGAGTATCAGCAGGCTGTAGAGAAAATGATGGATGACGGTAAAGAACTGAGTACTATCGAAGAAAAATGGGAATGTATCAAGAAAGGGATATTGGAAGCCGCTAAAGACACTATAGGAACCGTTAATGGGAAAAGGATAAGGAAACCATGGGTAACGGAGGAGATGGTTGCAAAGATGGATGAGAGAAGAAGATGGAAAAATGTAAACACAGAGTTAGGCAAAATGAAGTACAAAGAGTTAAACAATAAATTGAGAAGGGCCACAAATAAAGCAAAAGAAGAATGGTGGAAAACGCAATGCGAGGATATGGAAAGTTTACAGAAGAAGGGTGAAATTGGTGCTCTATACAGCAAGGTTAAGTTATTATCGGGAAGTAAGAAGGCAAGATGTGTGCTAACAGTTAAAGATAAATGGGGTAAGATAATAGTTGAACCAAGAAAAATCCAAGAGAGATGGAAGGAATATATAGAAACACTGTATGGTAAAGAACTTAGGCCGACAAGGTTAGACATAGAAAAGGAACATGACGTAGAAGAAGATAGCTTAGGTCCAGGCATACTCGACGATGAAATAGAAAGGGCATTAAAGGAGATGAAAGCAAATAAGGCTGTGGGGGTGGACAATATTCCTGTAGAAATGTTGAAATGGTTAGGGAAAGGTGGGAAAAAGGCCATATATGGACTGATTCGTAGTATCTATGAGGAAGGAATCTGGCCGGAAGATTTTGTGAGATCGGTGTTAGTTCCTATTCCAAAAAAGGCAAAGGCTTCGTCATGTGAGGATTACAGAACAATAAGTTTGATATCCCACGCAGCTAAAGTTATTCTCAGGATCATCAACAAAAGGATAGAGAGTAAGGCAAATGATTACTTAGGGGATGATCAGTTTGGGTTCAGGAAAGGAAGAGGTACGCGTGATGCCATTGCAGTAATGAGATCACTAGTCGAGAGGAATATAGAATACAATCAGGACGTTTTTGCCTGTTTTGTAGATTTCGAAAAAGCGTTTGATAGAGTGAACTGGGAAAAATTAATGCGTGTATTGCAGAAAATAGGAATGGATTGGAGGGACAGGAGACTGATCCGCAACCTGTACATGTCTCAGACTGCTCAGGTGCGAGTGGGGAACGGAGAGTCCGGATGGGCAGTGTTAGGAAGAGGTGTAAGGCAGGGTTGCCCATTGTCACCGGTACTTTTCAACGTATATGTAGAGGAAATGATTAAAGAGGCATGGGAAGAACTGGAGGTAGGAATGAAAGTCGGAGGGGAATTCCTAAAATCGGTTAGGTTTGCTGATGACCAAGCATTAGTTGCTCAGTCAGCCAAGGGGTTGCAAGCATTGTTGAGTGAATTGGAGGTTCAGTGCGATAAATATGGGATGAGAATAAATATTAATAAAACAAAGGTTATGCGATTTTCCAGAAAGAAAAAGGCTAAGCTAAATATTAAAATAGGAGGGGAAAAAATAGAGCAGGTAGAACAGTTTACATATCTCGGAAGTGTTTTGGACCAACACGGTCAAAGTGGTAGGGACGTAAGGAGAAGAATTGCGCTAGGCAAGGAGGCTTTCTCAAGGAGGAGGGAGTTGATGACGGGGACGTTGAGTAGGGATGTTAAGACAAGACTCGTAAAAACTCTGATATGGAGCGTAGCTATGTACGGCGCGGAAACATGGTCGCTGAAGCAGGAGGATAAACGTAGATTGGAGGCTTTTGAAATGTGGGTGTGGAGAAGAATGGAAAAGGTGAAATGGACCGAAAGGAAAACAAATGAGGAAGTACTAGAAATGGTGGGGGAGGAGAGGGGTTTGTTGAGAGAAATCCTATGGAGGCAGGAAAAATGGATGAAGGGCGTATTGAGCGGTAGTGGAATGTTGAAGAGGGTAATAGAGGGAAGAATGTTGGGCAAGCGAGGTAAGGGTAGGAACAGGATAGGGATGTTAGACGAGATGAAGGGAGGAAAGAAGTACACCGAGATGAAGAGGGACCTGATATAGATTAGTTTGCTAGGTGGGGAGTCACAAAATGTTTATTTGATAGTTGGGTCCATCCAAAAACCTACCTTAACCGGTAGATTACCTAAAAAAAAAAAAAAAAAAAAAAACCATGATGTTTTATATTAATAGATCCATACTTCTAAATTATGAACATCATTTACGTGCTCAGAAGGGAGAGGAAATTAAGTAATGCATAAACAAGGAAGAGCGAGATGTATTTGGACGATAATATGAGCAAAATTGCTGTCAAAAAATAATCAGTTTAAGTTTAATAGTTTGTCGGACTTAGAGGACCTAGGTTTGTGCTACAGCGCTCCCTTACCATTCCAAGCCTAAGGTACTGAAGATAGCAGCAGTGATGGAGAGGAAGGGAAGAAGAGGGATAGACAGAGAAGGAGAGAACGTGTGTGTGTGTGTGTGTGGCAGGGCTTTGGAGGTAGGAAGTAAACGCCCCGCAACCGTACCCTGGAGGACATATTCAGGGAGACGGCTGACCCCCGTTTCGCACCGCTGGTGGTGAACCTAAAACTGGTCTGGAAACTCAAGTGTGCAACCACTTCGGGCATTTTCCCACTCTCTTGGTCCATTCTGTACTCCAATTCCCTATCTCCTCCTTTCCTTCTTCCTCTCCTTCCTCCTACTGCGACCCTCTCTGCCTAATTTCATCATCACACACTTCCCAGATACTGACATTTCCCAATTAAAAGCGTACATGCATGAGTTTCCTTTTGATCATTTCTTCGACTCCATTAACTTAATTTACTTTTAATGACTGTCAAAGTCGCATCTACCGACCGTTCAAAAAGTGATACATTAATAAATATTTTTTAAATTCTGTTAAAATAGGAACTTTAAGAAAATTTCTAGACATATATCTACACAATACCCCGCTGCAAAGGCGTGTAGTGAGGGGTGTTAGGTCATCACCCATAAACCAAATGAAAAACACATGCTAAACTAAATTATGTTACCTCTGCACAAATATTACTTTTCTCATGTACTCGAAAAGCCTTAATCACACAAAAGAATACACATTTATTTAACTATATTTACAAACAGAATACCTACATTCAAATCATGCTATGGATTTATTAAAAAGCTGAGCCTATTAAATAAAAAAACATGCTGGAGGAAACATTCAAGATATCGACAAATATATACCCCAACAATTCTAGTTATCTTTTACGCACTTGCTGTCATGTCTATTATGAGATGTAATGGTTTGAGGAAAAAACGGAATTTTAAATCTATTTGTTCTACAATAAATCTTCCTGATTTTTAAGGTTGGTGACCAGATCTACCATAGTAAGTGGGGACCTGTAATATGTCCTTTATATTCCCAGATAAGTAACCGGTCTTAAATTTACGCTGTATTTAAGCCTACGGTTAACTCCAGTTGCTGCCATCCTAATTCTTCCAAAAGCGTCGTGACACTGCTACCTTGTTCTTAACAACTTTTCACAAACCTAACTGCTCTCCGTTGCACTCTATCTAGTTCCAAAATCAAGCCTTCTTCACGAGGATCCCATACATTTGCGGCATACTCAAGGTGGGGCCTAACTAACATCAAATGAAAAAAAACTCCTTGGCCCTTTCATTACAATTCCCAAGTATTCTTTTTATGAAGGCTAACTCTTCATTCGCTATAACGCTAATTTACAAATGTGTTTTCCGTAGGATATATCTGTTATCGTAATTATCGTTAAACCCAATTATTTTATCGATTCCACCTTTGTAATGTTGGTTCCCTGCATTGTGTTTTCTGGTAAAGTACACTCAGATCAGAAATTAATCAAAACATATTTACTATATTTTTTTTCTAGCTCCTATGTATCGCATTTGTTATTGCATTCAGGTCATTAGCTAATGATACCCTATCTTAATGACTGGGTTTTTCCATATTTATATCTATTTCGGTGTATAATGCATCCGCTGCCCCGCAGAGTCCAACAGGAGGGAGGTGTTAGAGTCTTGTCGTCCTGGTGAATACCAGGTGACGGGATACCCCAGGCGACGTAGGAGGTGAAGGCGGGCGTCAGTAATACAATTTGCTCTAAGCTACGCATTCTGGCTCATGTGGGGACAAACGACGCGACGCCCCGGAACTTGGATCTGAAGACATCCTGCGCTCCTTTAAGGAGATGCACTCGGGGGTGAAATGAGTCGACGCGGAGTTGAAAGCCCCAATAAACTTTAGTATTTGTAGTATTGTGCCGCGCATTGACCGCCAAAGGCTCGTTTGGAGCCGGATAGAGGGTTTAAACCAAAGATTGTTGAGATTTTGTCGGGAAATTGGAGCGGACTTTGTTGATCTGAGGTCTGTCCTCTCTTCGTACAGGGTACTCGCTAACCGCTCGGAGTCCATTATACGGCCGAGGCATCGCAGTTTGTAGCGCATAAGTAACATGGACACGTTTCCAGAGTTTAGCATTGTTTGTAGGCAAGAGCACGGGTCAAATATTGGGATAAATAAAGTAGAATCCAGCGCTTTTTGTCACTAAAGATCAGAGTAGCGCTCTAAAAACGCCTAAAATAATATAACAAACAAACACATGCGTTAAAATGACAACTAACTCACGTAGAATTAATAAACTTGGTGCCACGAAATACATAAAGATAGTGATACAAGTGAATTTAATACTTGTGCCTCTCTTAAACATGAATACTCACAAAACAATGTTGTGAGCAAACAAAAAACCGTAAAACAAAAAGGTGATTAACAAAACATAAATTATACCATTAAGTTGCCGTAGCATCAGAAACAAAATATCGGATATTGATTATATTTTTGTTAGTGCAAAGGCAAACTTAGTAGCTGGAACGGAGAGTTGGCTCTCAAGAGATATAGCAAACAATGCATTATTTTCGGTTTCACAATTTACCGAAGGGACAGACCTAATAAATTGGGTTGGGGAGTATTCATTTCTCTAAAGTCATATCTTAGGAGTCAACGAAATGATTGCGACGATAATAACATAGAAAGGGTTTGGTGCAACATAAAGGACTACAACGACAGAATCCTATTCGTGTTCTCATTTTATAGACCCCTAGATTCTAATAAAGATGTTTTATACAAACTTCACGATCAATTGTCCACTCTTAGCAACAAATATAACAACAGTATTATTATAATCACTGGTGATACAAATCTACCATCAATTGAGTGGGACGTACTGTGTAGAAAAATCCGCCAAAAACAGAGATTCATGCCAGAAACTCCTTCATATATTCCCAAAACACTCTTAAGAACAAATTGTAGAATCAATAACACTGGGCAACAGCAGGTTTGGTTTATTCGCTATTTCTACGCCCGAAATCGTAACAAATCTTAAAATAATGGGCAGATTCAGTGACCATAAGGCTATTTTTGTAAAGTTAATAATGATGTTCTTGAAAATAAATAAAGAAAAGTGTAAGATATATTATTCAATAAGGCAAATTTTAACGGAATACGAGAATATTTTAAAAAAAGAACTGCCAGAATACAAGACAAACCTGGCAACTGGCAACCAGCACAGAGAATATTTGTATATTTGAATACTATAATTTAACGCAAAGGAATGGAGACTTAACTAAATTCGACAGTAAGAAGCTTAGATAGTACAAAGCGGAAGTCATATAGGCATTAAGAAAGCCCAGGTGGCTACCATCAGACTTCAAAAAGAGTTTCAGAAGTGACAATATAGGTTACAAGTGTGTGCATATAGTACATCCAAAAAGAAACTAAAAGAATTTCTTAGTAAAATGAGAAGTACCATGCTCATAGCTCTACACTACATTTACAATGATAAACGAAAATTTTGTGTAAAAACAAAAGTCATTTCGGTCCCATGTCAGGGAAATACTCAGTAAACGTCAAACTGTACATTCTTTGAAGATAGAAAAATTAATACAGACAAAGGAAAATATTTCAACCAAGTATTTCCAGAGCGACTAAAATAACGACACAAACGCACCAAATGATCATCCGCACTCACCCGGGGAGCACATAAGCGATGTAATACAGACCAAAAAGGGAATGGTACAACTACTTCGTAGTTCATAGTAAACAAAGCACGAAATACCTGATAGAATATAAAAGGAATAGGTTGAAGACCCAAGTTTTACGAATTGTTTTTCTAAATTGATAGAAGAAGGCTCAGTACCAACGTGACTGGAAGCCAGCCCACGAAACATCCATCATATAGGCAACGATAGAGGTAAACAAACCAGTTATTTTTTAACATCGATCTCTTGTAAAATATTAGAACAGGTTATTCTCTGCAGCATTATGAGATTTCTTAATAGCAGGAAAATTCTAAGCCACAACCTGCACGAACGGAAGAGCAGATGTTGTTAAACACAATTAGATCTTTTCATTTGGAATATATAGTATTTAAAGGGAGAAAAAAACACGCAAGCCGATGATGTCTTCCTAGATTTCAAAAAAGCCTTCCATAAAGTTCCACACAATATTTTTTTTACAAATGTAAATGCTACGGTATCAATGAGATAGTAAAAAATTGGATTAGAGACTTCTTGTCAAATCGCAAATAAATAGTAGTAATCGATGGGCTGTGCTCAACAGATATTGATGTAACTTCGAGTGTCCCCCAGGGAAGTGTAATAGCGCCTCTTCTGTTCCTAATACTATATACATTAATGACTTAAGCCCACACGTTGGTAGCAGTCTCAGGTTATTTGCTGACGATACGGTGGCATACAGGGAAATAAGGAGCCAACTAGATCGCGAGCTACTCCATAGAGACTTAGACTAGTTATGCATTTTTTAATGATTTTAGCATTAGAAAACCTGTCAAGACGAGTCAAACAAAACCACTAACGAATAGCCCTCTTCGTCGCAACAACAATATATTTTTACATAGCGTTTCTACGACAAAGGATCAATCCTCACCAGGCCTGTGCCTGGTAATCAATAAAAATTGCCATGTTTCGTCCGGATAACATCACTACTTTCACTACGCTAATTTATTTTCGTGCACTTCATTGACTCTTTGAAACTATGTAGATCATTCTGCTCCACCCTGAAGATTTAAACTAGATACAATGGTGGTATGAAGGAATTGTGGTGGGAAGCTGATTTCCAAGCCATGATTGTACTTGAGCATTCCTATCATTCTCGTACCATACACTCATTCTGCTCACTGCTCTAGGATATTTAAATAAAATTTTCGAGGGGAAAGAGAAGATAAACATTGAATAAAGAGCCATCCAATTTAGGAATCAGTAGTTATTAAGAGTTCTGGCTTCTTTAAGATATTTCTATTATCAGCTGTATAAACTCAGGTAGATAAACTTGAATAAAAATATTTTAGACAGGTTAGGCTTTTCGTGAACTTTCGCACTACATATCCCATTGCTAAGCTCTGCATGCTTTCTACCTTTCCTAATTCCGCCCAATATTTACGTTCTTTTTTTCCTCCTACATTACGTTCCGCCATTTTCACCTTTATTGCCACTCTATTCATC
This sequence comes from Hetaerina titia, assembly GCA_037158775.1. Classification (NCBI taxonomy): domain Eukaryota; kingdom Metazoa; phylum Arthropoda; class Insecta; order Odonata; family Calopterygidae; genus Hetaerina; species Hetaerina titia. The sequence continues at coordinate 86,087,315 of CM073777.1, forward strand.
CCCTTTCCTCCCAGTACTTAATGCTTGCAATCTACATCGCCTATCTTTTTCGAATATGTGGCCGCAGCCGCTTTCCTTTCGATACGATACTTATAATTGTATCGCTGATTTTGCTTACTCTGAATTTTTTCTCCACTCTTCTCCATACTCACATTTCAAAGGCCTCCAATCTACGTTTGTCTTTCTGCCTAGAAGACAAAATTTGTGAACTATATAAAACTACGCTCTATTTTAAATTCATAATATTCTTTCTTTGACGTCTCTACATCAGATTTTTGCCACCAACTTACGCCTCTCGGTGAACGCTTCAATAATTAACGTTTCTTTCCACCCTACTATATGAGACTTCCTAAATAACTGAACTGTTCCACCATTTCTAGTTGAAGTGCGCAAGGGAATGTTTTCTAAGCCGATTACTTTCTTAAGAATATCATATTCCCTATCACGTTGACTCTACGTGCCTCTAAAGAAACGACTGTTGCCCTTCGATTGACTAGCTACCTAACGCTTGAATATCCGCAAATCTAATTATAAAAGAGCCTCTAATTCACTCCAGCTCTTCACATGTCTTGCTACCATTTCTCCCGCGTATACGTATACTAAAAGACACTAGCGGTACTGGACATCCCCAACTTACTTTTCCCAGCATTACCCATCCAAACCCACTATTCGCTATGCTCCACTGTAAAGTCTGATACTTGTAATGTCCAATATAAGGTTCTCATCCCATTAATGAAATCATATCTTCAGAATATTTATCATTAATTTTGCCCGGTCGTAATTATTCTGTAAATCTATGAAGCATGCCAATAAGAACGTGCATTCTGGTAGCCCCATTTCGCTGGTTACTTCATAAATAGTATTACATTAGGCGTCATTTGGCTTCACCTCACCCCTTTCTACAACCAAACCAACCTTCGCCGAATACTCATCCGGTCTCTTTCCCATTTTTAGCTTATGACTCATAAGAGTACATTTTCCACTTGTGAAATCAAACTCAGTCTTTCCTTACTACAATACAGATTTTCTTATTTTTGTGAAGGTGTCAACATCAATGTAACCAATTCATCCGGTAGTGTTCTCTCTGATAAATGCTACTATTGAGCTATTGAAAGCTCTTGAGTTGATTTTCTCGAAATGTCCTTTCTATAACCAAACCCATTAGTCTATTATTTAACATGCAGTCCCTCTAAACGTTCTTCTGATCTTGCGAGAAAATCTTAGTCTTCTTCTATTTACATTTATCCGTTGCACTTCAAATAAGAACTGAATATCCTATCTTACATCCTGTTAGTCCTTCGCCCTTCTTTGCAGCGTTACCATTTCCTCGTCTCAGATAGTACTGCATATTGAATACTGCAAATTTAATCTTCACTTCTCTTACAGGAGTTTCCATTAATAATCGCTAAAATCTTTGCAATTACCTTTTAACGCCTAAAATCTATTGATTTTCATTTAATATTGCCGTCCAATAAACTGAATGCCGTCATAGGCATTCAAAAATTCCAAGAGGGTTAAATATAAAATAACGAAAGGTTATCGCCGTTTTTCTATTCGATTTTAATTAAATGGAAAATTAATCTGCATCAAGCGTTTCTAGGTGTCACAGTTACAGCCGGCATCAGAATACCATGCTATGAAAACGCCTTGAAAAAAGGTTACAATTGGGGTCGAACTCAGTGTTTTGCCATACAGATTGGTGTTTTGAATTCAAATTGTGTTAGAGAAAAATAAACTCGTCTTCATTCAATTTTACAGTTTGGTTCTCCCGTTTTACATTCCGCTACAGGTCTCGGGATACAGGAACATGTGTATTAGCTCATGTAACTCGTTTGGCTTTTTTAAGTGTTATCTAACGTTGAATCTTCCGACCTCGGGTGACTCTGCACCTTGTTCGGTTTAATTCATATTATAATCCATCAAAGCTCCACCTCTTCTTTATGTGTTCAGCATAAATTCAGACTTGGAAACTTGGAGTTAATCGCATCTCTCGTAAATATTTAAAATGTAGATCGAATTGCCTTTATTTTCTCTTGGTCTTAGAAAATCATTTAAAGTCTCGGCTTATCCAATATGTTTAATCTTATGGATATCTAGTTTTTTTTCTGCTTTGGAATATTATTACATTTCTAAGATTATCTTTTACTAGCGTTCGTGCATTTTAAAGTGTATGCTAGTAGTATTGGTGGGCAATTGCTAAGAACTAGTTTTCTTTCTTCCTTTAAAACTGTCTTTACGCCAGCTGTCTTCCAGACTTGGGGAATTGTCTTCGGAAATAGACTAGCTAATTATGTTTACGGGGAATGTTACAACGTTGATAGCGGCACTTTGAAAGCTTTTGCGGGGATCTTCTTCGGTCTGGTGTATTTAATAGATTAATGCAAAGGAGTTGTGGGAAAACACATTAACGCCATTTGGTAATACCACTCAGTAATGCATTTGGCCCGAGGGTGCCTTCAGTTATACATATTATTATCCTAGAGTTGGAAAGTTTTGGAATAATTAAATTTTTGAAATTATTACACAGTCTTAGCTAATACCATCATTAGCACCCATCAAATATTATAATGATAAACCTTTACTATTTAATTCCCTTTGTGCAGAACAACACTATTTGAATTGGTAATTTAAATTGAGTCAAAACTTTCTTTTCCATGTTGCGTTGGATGAATCGTATTATTTTCTTTCTTCTGAACCCTATAAAGGGAATAAACTAAAGTGCTTGGGAATACACTTATTTTCGAGCAATATATATAGACTGCAGTCTGACCTGAAGAAGGCCTCGGAGTAGGCCGAAAGCTTAATTTATCTACAGTGTGAGTGTCCTTTTACGTGTTATCTGTTTTATTCTGTGTTCTATTGTGCCGTCCAAAAGTTATATTGCTCTCGTGAGTACTTCCGCATCATCTATATATATATATATATATATATATATATATATATATATATATATATATATATATATATGTATATATTGAGATCAATGTTAGTTCCTATTCCAAAAAAGGCAAAGGCTTCGTCATGTGAGGATTACAGAACAATAAGTTTGATATCCCACGCAGCTAAAGTTATTCTCAGGATCATCAACAAAAGGATAGAGAGTAAGGCAAATGAATACTTAGGGGATGATCAGTTTGGGTTCAGGAAAGGAAGAGGTACGCGTGATGCCATTGCAGTGATGAGATCACTAGTCGAGAGGAATATAGAATAAAATCAGGACGTTTTTGCCTGTTTTGTAGATTTCGAAAAAGCGTTTGATAGAGTGAATTGGGAAAAATTAATGCGTGTATTGCAGAAAATAGATGTGGATTGGAGGGACAGGAGACTGATCCGCAACCTGTACATGTCTCAGACTGCTCAGGTGCGAGTGGGGAACGGAGAGTCTGGATGGGCAGTGTTAGGAAGAGGTATAAGGCAGGGTTGCCCATTGTCACCGGTACTGTTCAACGTATATGTAGAGGAAATGATTAAAGAGGCATGGGAAGAACTGGAGGTAGGAATGAAAGTCGGAGGGGAACTCGTAAAATCGGTTAGGTTTGCTGATGACCAAGCATTAGTTGCTCAGTCAGCCAAGGGGTTGCAAGCATTGTTGAGTGTATTGGAGGTTCAGTGCGATAAATATGGGATGAGAATCAATATTAATAAAACAAAGGTTATGCGATTTTCCAGAAAGAAAAAGGCTAAGCTAAATATTAAAATAGACGGGGAAAAAATAGAGCAGGTAGAACAGTTTACATATCTCGGAAGTGTTTTCGTCCAATACGGTAAAAGTGGTAGGGACGTAAGGAGAAGAATTGCGCTAGGCAAGGGGGCTTTCTCAAGGAGGAGGGAGTTGAATACGGGGACGTTGAGTAGAGATGTTAAGACAAGACTCGTTAAAACTCTGATATGGAGCGTAGCTATGTACGGCGCGGAAACGTGGTCGCTGAAGCAGGAGGATAGACGTAGATTGGAGGCTTTTGAAATGTGCTTGTGGAGAAGAATGGAGAAGGTGAAATGGACTGAAAGAAAAACAAATGAGGATATACTAGAAATGGTGGGGGAGGAGAGGGGTTTGTTGAGAGAAATCCTATGGAGGCAGGAAAAATGGATGAAAGGCGTAAAAAGGGGAAAGGGAGGCCAGAGGGGAGCGGAGATGGAATAAGGAGGATGCGGAAATGGTAACAAGCGACACAGAAAACTAACAGTTCATCAATCTTTCCTTTTTCTGCGGTTATACGGCTAAGAAAATGAGAATACCCAGTTTTCATAATTCTCTAAGTTAATCTAAATATCGCATAATTTTTTTGGAGTAAAGTTACAAATTTTTTATTACGATACCGAGGAATGATTGAAAAAATGTGTGCTACTCATAAAAATAATAAACATTTATTAATTTGTGCTATTTATCCTGTGACGCATACAATAACCCCTCTTACGTTTTTTTACCAACTATATAACCTAACGCATTTCTGCAAAGAAGTTTAGAGAGAGGTTACTCATATAATTGATATAGGCGTTCACGAAACCAATCCATTTCCAAAAAGTATAATGCCAAAATTCACTAATTTGTATTAAAACTCAACGGGCTCATAGTGTAAAAATCATTCGTCTTACTCGAGACACGAACCCGTGACCCTCGGCAACTGATCGAGTTCTAGAGTCAGTTCAGCTACCGAGGCGTCCTCTTTTACGTAATTTTAGGTGCTATAAAGGAATATTAGCGGAGGAAGCACATTGGCAGATGACTCCGTTAGTGTTACTGTCGCGGGATCTTCCGCAGTTCTTTGAGGTTGTCTAAGATAAATATTTTTTTGTCTAAGCTAAATATCTATTTTATCGCTGAATATGGGCACATTTGGATCATATTAAACATACATATGTTTTTAACCTCCTTGTTGGAAGGGGTTTACACTTTTCGAGACAGCCATTAGTTCCTAAATCGTCGTTTTGGAACGAAACATGTCTATATTCTAAATGTTATCAACCAGAATGAAGAACAGTGTTAAGAAAGGTTGAAACCTTTTCATGCACACACACATAAGTACACGCAGTTCAGTATGTAAGCAAAAATTGAATATTTTTTATTCCTTTTATGTCTTAAAAAAATTACCTCTGTGGTTAATAGCAAAATTTGCTTATTTTTATACAAGGCAGTCGTTTACGGTATTAATATGGGAGCAATAGCTGATAGCGTTAACCCAATACCGAGTAGTGCAATTAAAATTAAACTTAAATGAGTTTTTAGTGTTAACCTTGGAGCAGAAAAATTTCTCCCCACACGCTCCTCGCATGAAAATATACGGAAGTAGCTAGCATAGATTTTACAAAGTACGAGTACTTAGGTAGAACCCTTAGCTTTGGCCATGATTGGAAGAAATGAATATGGATAATATGTGGAAAAGCTACAGTGTGAATCCGGATTTTTTAAAGAGTCCTGGGGAAATGTGACAAGAGAGTAAAGGAACCGCCTTTTATCTTTCACTAGCTAGTTGTCATCAGAATACACGCATGCTGTTGGTATATCGGAATATGCTATTTGTATGATCCTACGTTATTCTTACTAAGTCAGGTAGATTGCTGTTAGATAACGGGTAACATAGAGAGGATATATTTTTAAAGCGTGTAATGATAAACTTAGTAGCGTGTCTAGATTACGATTTAAGAGGATATCGAGCAATGAATCACTAACGTAGCGAATAGCAAATTAGGGATTAAACCTTATGCATAAATTGGAAGCCGGTTTCTTTTGCAAACATGTTAAAATTTCATTATTGCCACCATCGTACTACAGTAGGAGAGATCATGAAAATTAGATTAGAGGATATATGAACGGCACATCCAAGGGATTTAGGTTGTTCATTTCCTAGCTACCGATAAGAATATGGATCAAACTTACTCCAAACAACGGCTTAGATGGAAAATGTTGTAGAAGTACAAAAATAGTCTAATAATAGTTCATTAATCTAACAAAACCAGATTTTATTCTCCATATTACCAGCTCTGTTCGTAACAGCGGTATCGAGCATATACCGAGCATGATTGAAATTTTAATGCGCAAATCAAACGTGCTCTTGCTAATCGCAGTAAATTAGATCTTTGATAGGTCAAATTTGTATACCTTTTCATCACCACGCATTTTCCTAACGCAAAGAATGAAGAAGTTGAAAATCAATTACGTGGAAAAGTAGTACGTTTTATGCATCAGTTCTTCTAAAAAATCGTCAACGATAATATTCCTTCAGAAAAAAACTGAAAATTTTGGAATTCAAATGTAACTATTCTATTATATAATATTTGTTAAGCACCTTTTCCTCATATTTTTTACAACTATTGTATCCCTGTAGCTGTTCTCTCAAATTCCTTCCTTCAATTTACAGAAAATACTATGAATTGCATGATTCAAACAAGTAGAACAAAAAGGTTTGCTGCAGTTTTGTCTAAAATATTTATAATTTTCCTCAGTGTTCATGACAAGGTTTTAGGAACGTGACATAGTGCATATAACAGCCGTCTCACCACACATTGTATACACAATGCATAGCTCGAAATGCTTTTCCAATCGTATCCACATGGATTTTCTAAATTCCTTCGACTGCATTCATTCCACATTCTCGAGTTCCTGAAACAATTGAGAAAAATGAGCAGTGAGGCCGACGAAAGATATAACATTAGGGAGAATGGAAGAGATTTCGTCCAACTATTAGAATAGATAATATGAGGAACTAATTTAATGGACTCCACTCAAATTTTGCGGTAGAATTAACTTAACGGAATGAGAAATCATTTCATATCTGAATTGCAACTTATCGACCTGTCATGTCGCCAATGGTGACTACTACACTTAGTCCTGAGGAAATCATGAGACTATTCAATAAACTTATAATGTAATTTAACTCTCTATTTCAAAACAAATACTACTCCAAAAACTACATTACACAATATCACCATGAAAAACTATGCATTAAAATAGCAGCCCAGGATGGTAAAAAAGGAACTTGCAATACAATGGTGTGTAAGATAATCACTTTTATAAATTTCTACTTGCATTGTGCATTAAAATAATACCAAAATATTGTATTTCAAAGAAGGTTTCTTAAATGGCACTACCATGCAATTCTAATATTAACAAACTATTGAAACACAAGATGTGTACATTTTTGCCCAACCCACCTATAATATTTGATGAAAGAACTCATATCTAAGGCATTGATCGTAACAGAATAACTATTTCAGACCTTGTACTCTGACGACGTATGGTTTAAGTATTACGTACACAAAGGCCTCAATTTTAAGCATGATTTATTGTGCGTCAAGTTATAGACGTAATATACACGCTCTAGCTAAAATTACGTTTAAAGTAGAACGCTATTTCTTATGCTTAACAAAAAAAACAAGAAAAAAAACTTCATATTTTATTCACTGCAAATAAAAATACAAGCAACCAAACAAATAAGAAACAATGGCGTCGCAGTGTTAAACTCAATTCTATTTCAAATTTTCCAGTTTCAATTTAAGTTTGCCGTCCTTCGCGTTTAAAGGGATTTTAGTTTAGCTTTCATAGACTGGTTTCCTCGAAGGTTCATTTAAATCCAGGAGGGGGAGACTTGTCTCGCTCTCTGAAATTCCATCGAAATTGACTAAAATTCTATCAGCCGTGTGCCAGCGTTGAAGTGGGTAGTCCTGCAGTAGCAGGAAAATACGTTGAGAAATACGCAGGGAAATAAAGGCCAATTTTTTTAGTTACTTAAACCCTATGTAGGTATATTTAATGGCCAGTTCATGCTCGACGTCTGTCATTGCCTACATTATATATCTACCACTGATATAATTTCTTTTTGAAAACAAAAAACAATTAAATTCGAAGTTAATTTTAATCATTTAACGAGTCGAGCGAACACTTTAAGAGGGATTAATTAGAATGGTTAAAAGATTCCGCGATGAATAACCCAGTTCAGGGCATGGCCTCCAGCTATTCGGTGATTAGATTCAAAAGTGGATAACAAGACTACTACGTGACTTGTGACGCCTACACAAAGGCGTTTTTGCCAAAACTCATTACCATAATTTTAGCAGTGACGATGTATTTCAGTCCCTATTTTAAAAAGGCAATTCGTATGAGAGGGTCATAACTTAGAGGGAACCTACAGCGCACAACATATCTATAACTTTTGCCTTTCTCTATAAATTTGATGATGGAATATTTTTCTCCAATAAGTATCGAAAAAAACAGATTTGTAAACTTTAATTGATTCCGTGATATCACCACATTTTAGCATAGTAGAGAACATATTCAAAAACTTTTTACTGTACGTTTTCTGTGAAAATTGTTAGCCGGTTTTAGCTGATTTGAAGAAAAATTTATATTTTTGAAAAAATTAAACGTATAGACATTTGATTAACATATTTCTAGAGCGATTTGTTCCTGGGATTGTTTTTTCGCACGTTCCGTTTAAGATATTTATATTAGAACGAAGAGTGAAGTTTCTGCAACGCTCTGAAAAAGAGAATCTTGGATGAAATATGCCTCCATTCCACTACTATGAGATTCACATGAATAGGAGGATTAGCCGCACAACGGGGAATTTGGTCGCGGAGTATACTGATTATATTTTCACTGATCTGAGCGTACAATGTCTTACCATCAACGAAATATTTTAGGCTAGCGTTTCGGTTTACTTTTAAATAATAATTCACAAGTTAAGGCTTACTCATATTCACGCTCTCTTTAATTTACAGATACATTATAAATATTATCACATCGCCACGGCAACCAAATACTATAGGTCATCCACTCACGGCGTGGGTCAGTACGCACCGAGGTAGGGAATATTATTTACCTGTGTTGTTTCGGGGAATACATTTTCAGTTATGCAATTCTTAATGGATCAGTTATTCATGCATTCTATTTCCCACCTACAGATAACAATTCACCCTGAAGTAAATCGCTAGCTAACAATATGACCGCTCGAAGACCGATCCCAGTAATCGTCAATTACCCACATCAAAATACCTCCAAAAAACTACTATCCATCGCACAGAGTTCTCAGACAATATTGCCCAATGTCCGTTGTCAACATTGATTCCTTAATTAGGTCTTCATTCTCTACACATTACACCAGTCTTTTTAATCTTTCTATTTTAGAAAAATTTCTTCCCAGAATCATAAAGTAGACCCGTCATTACCGCCTTCAGCATCCCACTGTCTCAATGGGATTCATTAAAGTAATCTGCATCCTTGCACTTACTTTTCTCCATCAATTCTATGCGAAATATCCTCTCAAACACCTCACATACGCATATTTTCATTTCTCCTGCACCTTTAATTCTAGGTATTACATTCCCTGACTAATTCGCATGCAGGAAATGACCTCTCAAAAGACGAATCGGACGAGATACGACATTAGTAAGCTCAAGCTGAAGTATTAAAATTTGATTAACTTTCAGACTTTAAATTATTTTTTAAATTTAAATCCCTAGACTACGGATGCAATTCCTCCCCAAATATACTTGATAAAATTCTGCTTTTCGCTCCAAGAGCTGACAAACTTGAATTAATCTAATTATTGCCTTATTATCCTCCTAATCCTATTACGTTTTCAATACTGCTTACCACACCAAAATATTTTCATTTTCATTCTCTGAAACGTTAGTACAAGAAGCCATATATTGGCACTGTTTTTATATGTGTTTAATAGTACAGATATTCTACTCCTGACAAAATAATGGCTGACAAAGTGCATATTTGGCTTTATCAAATGTCTGTCTGCCTTAAATTTTTCACCCAAGTGAAATCATTCATACTATAAAAATTACTCAGGAAAGTAACCAATTTCTTCCGCTACCCCGCCTTACTTTGCCTCTCCCGACTTCTCTTTCAGTGTCTCTGATTTTGTATGATTAATATGCAGTTGTTTATATAGACTTAATTCACCAGGCGAAACCTAAAATATTTTTTAACATCTGCATCAACTTCGTCTGGGCTTTTTTTAAAAAACAGCTATAAGAAATCTTCGAGTAAAGCAAAAATATATGTGTTGTATATCGCTTTATTAACACTTTCAACAATGCCATGGTGTTGTGGGCTCCAGTCTCAGACTGTAAACCGAAATTAGTCAGATGAATAATGATTTACCGAGAACTTCCACAAAATTTTGAAGATTCTTGCTGCTATCTTTTCAAATTCACAAGTCTGATTTTTCTTTTTCTCCTAAAACATTCTGGTGTTTTTAATTTTCCCAAGAATGACGTTTAAACTGACTTAATGAGATATATTTTAAAAATTCCTGAACCCGAAATCGTGAACATTAAATTCCCACGTTTTACATAACCTTAGACACGTGAGGGATAAGGTGGATTCATTTAAAGGTGGACGAATCTAAACCACATAAAAAATTATATGTAAATCGTGAATCCAAAAGCACCAGAAAAATGCTGGCTAGAAACGTTTTTTTACGATAGCAACACATTGAATGCTGTCACGATATCATATTTACAAGCAAAGTATCTGCCATACCAAAAAGGTGTTCATAGTGGTTAAAGATTCTTTTTTGTGTACCGTGATGTTTACTTAAAGTATTGCAAAGAGTAATATCCTCATTTATCGTTTCCAATGGAAATATTTACAAATGAAAATATCGTCGAAAGTCAAGCACATATTTAGATAATTATATCACATCCAAGTGATTTTATACGCCTACCACAAATAATGTGACAAAATTACATCGAGGGACCTTAACAACTCTCGATCATTACGGCACGTTCTATACGACCGTGTATTTGGCAACCATCATCGATCTTCCACGTGAATCCATCCATCACTAGGGATTCGTTTATCTCGGCAATACCCGCCATAACCTGTGCGATCGACGCCCTTAATTTTCCTGTTACGCTTTGTTCTTCGCTATCGACGGAAGTATTTTACGTAAAACTCAAGGCAAATCGCGCCCCAGAATGGTGACTGATGGTCTGCAGCGAAATGGTAAAAAAACCTCGATATTTTATGCGGGTAGACCGTCTTATTGAGTAAAAAGTCCAACACCTCAAAGGTGTCTGAAATTCTTTGACGATGAGCAGAGAGAGAAAAGCTAAATCTGAATACTATGACGAATCAAAGGTATGCTGTAGCTAAGAATATTACGGCGACACCCGCACGCCAACTCGCCATCAATCCTACCGTCAATCGCGAAGAAAGCGAGAAGCGGGATAGGAGGTCAAATTCATGCGTGAAGAGAATTCAGTTTATTCTAGGCTCTTTTTAATCAAATACTGGAGGAACATGAAATATTGTGACATTTATGGATCCATCAACGAAATATGCGAAATGAAATTTATAAGAATTTCGACCTATTTCACAGGAAAATTAAAAACATTTAATAGAAGCAAATTAGCATATTAAAACACCTATCCACGCACAATGTGTTGTATAATATATTTCATAAGATTAGAGAATCTAATAGTCTAATTTAATCTGTTAAAAATAGATAATTATCATTTTAGGTATTAAGCGCAAGAATATTAATTTCACGTTTCGTTATAATATTAATAATGATGCCTAAATTTAAGGATGGTCAATAAAAAATGTTATTTAAATGATAAAACCAAAAATTTCCAATAATTTAAATTTTCATATTTTTTAGAATTTCATTTTATGAAGGTGATATGTTAAAATTTAATTTGTTCACTAAGTGCTTTTTTTAATTTTCTCTTTAAGCAATTCCATTGGGTATTCTTTTACAGAAATCTCATTTAATTTACAAAAGAAGCAGACCTCACCTTTTAATTCACAAAGCAGCGTAATTGCTACAACAATACAACAATGATGTCGGGAACTGCAGGGTAAGGCGCTGTAGATATTATATTTAATTGAATATCAAGATGAAATGTCAGCAAGAGATAAGCAGCGCCAATTCCAAACAAGAAAATACATCAGTACAATTTCTATGATTGTAGCAATTATGTCTCTATAGTGTCACCAATACTGGTCATTTTTAGTAACATTAAAGAGCCAGTTCGATGTTTGTATTTACTTCATCATATTTAGGAAATGTTATCAGAATTCCAATACGTCGTGCATATAACACAGGTAGAATACGCGTACTATGAAAGGCAAAAATTTGTGTAATAAAGAATTTAAGAGCTTAGAAATGTCAAGTACTTCCCTTATTTCATTCAATCAGTTCTTATGATCTTCATAGTAGGGATTTATAATACACGCATACACATTCAGATGCAACTACTAAATGCAAATAATCAATTAAATTACATTTATAAATCCGGCTACCAATTTTTTAGTACTTTTTAATCAAATTTTTAAAACCTTAACTTTACGAGGATGTATATTCGGTGGAATGCCATCATAACTATATGAAACGAAAAAAAAATATTCCAAACGATTTTTTGGGAAATGATAAAGTATTTTTTATATTACCAGAACATTACGCATATTAAGGGGACCACTATCGGATTTTACAAATTTAACCTGCTATGTTTCGAAAAAGTCAAGCTATTTCTTTTGGATATGACCTAGTAATTAACAAATAAATAACTCTTTTCCAATAGATAATGATTCATTATATTACCAGTTTTTATGTACTACATCTTCACATTTATCATCACCCGGAGATGATTTAGTAGATCGGAACTGATCGATAATAAATCAATATCTACACGAAAAGTGTTGTCATTTTTAAATTGTTATGTTCGAATTCCACCGTATAACGCCACGGTTAAGCTCATGTAACGAGTGGGATAAGTCTGCAACTACGCAATTTAGATATTACCAGATTTACATGACTCAAAGTAGTGTATTATAAAGTAAAACGCAACTTTATGTGACATTTAACTATTTTCAAGCAGTTTTTAAGAGTAACAAAATTCCAGCTTCGTGATAACCTTTGAATGTAAAATCATCTTCTTCCTTTAACAAAAAGTTCAACCGTGAATAAATCCGTACACATAGGTCCTGATATTCAGGTATGAGCAATCAATGAGCCCACCGCAAACAAGTAATTATCAAGTGTGTTTTTTTCTGCTAACAACGTTTAAACGGCATTCAATGAAATTTTCGACATTTTAATGGTGCTCTTAATGTTATTCGACAATATACCCTCTCATTGACAGTAGCATTTCCGTAAGAATCATGACTGACACTGAGGGTTAACCTTTCCTTGAAATTAATTCTTTCTTCTATTAAAATATTTTCAATCGTCATCTTCTTAGATGTAAATGAAACAGACCCTTTATAGGACTAATTCAGTATTACATTACCCTAATCTGGTAATGTGCTCAGATGAAAGCAAAATTTCAGTACAACGCCGCGCGTTGTCCTCTAAGCTACACGTATTATATAATATTATACTTGTATATTAAGACCGCAAACACTGACGCAATGTGTAATGCAATCAAATCAATGAAATTTGTACCACATATGCATTGCACATCATTATAATAAAATAATATAGCATTTAATTGTAATGCTCATTACATTTATTTCAGAATCATCTTTGAATTTAGTGAGTGTTGTTTTGTTAACATTAACCTGAGGATTTATTGCTAATGGCCTTTCTTACACAGGTGTAAACTAAAAAGAAAGATTTCGTAAAATATTAGGGCGCAGAGGTATTTCCAACCAGTGTGTGCAGTATATGTTTTTTCATGCACTTGATGTTCATATGTGAGGAAGTGCTCTCTCCATTTTTAGAGATTGAAAGCCTAAGGGTTTGAACGGTTAATGAAACAAGAGGAACATTACACCTCCCATAGAAAAGAATATCTTCAAAACCCTAATAAACATTTGTTAATAAAAATAATACGTGGGATGCCTGTTTACTAATTTTATGCATCAGTTTAGCCTTTGTTGCTCAAAATTCTCCTACAACTTCGGCGAGATTACCAGCCTCAAACTCCCTGCGACGCAGGACGAAGTTCCACTCGCTAGTTTCGCAGACGGCAAACGCAAGACTTTGTCGAATAAACACATCAAGCCCGTAACATTGTTAATGCGGTAATTACGTAAACATCTAAGACGTCATACTGTGTAACTTTAAGTATAGTACAATTTATCCATAGCGCGTTTATTTATCAGGAATGTCTCACGCAGTTGCCGCCTGTAAGCTTATAACTTATACCGACCTCTCTCTCTAAAACTTTCATTACCGTTGGATTTACAACGCATATTTGTCCCTATGTAAGTCGTAGATTAAATATTTTAACTGCAATGGAACTGTTGATGACAAACACATCATACAGTTCTCACATTCTTTTAATCATACAGTTTTTCAACAATTCTTTATGACAACCTTAACACATTTTTGAATTTTTTTGAGACTTTGCCCCTTCGAAACCGATTGTTCTTCCATATTACGCATACTTTCGCAAATTACGGACGCAAATCTCAGTTCAATTGAGGATCGTTAATTCTGCACCAGTATTTCCAAAAAAATGCATTATTCAATGTTACATATTTTTTTGTGTGTGAAATCCTCCTGAGCGTAAGATTAACTGTGCTCACTTCACAAATGAATTTGTCGGCTTAGCTTCCTCCAAATGAAAGAGGTTTTTGTTGTAAACCTACATTTAAAATTTCTTTAAATCCAATTTTTTCAAGAAATGGGTATCAATAATTTGGTTTTTTCCGATAAGTATTTCATTTATTGTATCAGTGATTTTCTTATGTCATTTTCTATCCCTCATAAAAATAAATAGCGTCGAGGAAATAGGTGTCGTAGGCAAACCGGCAGGCTCTCAACTAACAAATCAATATTTGAAAATGACCAATTGTGATCGCTTTAAAATGAATTTTTTAAATTCATATCTATTAAAACATCCAGGATATCCTAATTTTGAAAAATATACTGAAAGAGTACACCAAGAACGATCAAACCAACTGGGGCGGAGTAGCCATAATATTATTCTAGAGATCTCATTTGACTGTAAGCATATCTAAGATCCAAGGCATGTTAGAACAAACCAAACAACCAAAATTGCACTCTTCCTGATTTATTTAATCATACTGCCATGGTTTCACTGCCGCCCAGCCTCATCAGGTCCGATTCCGGAACCCATTGTTGGATGATTAAATAATTTCTGAATGGTGTAATTTCTGAATTTTTTCTACCATTCCTTAGAACATGAATACATCTCACATATTTAAGCCTGAAAAAATGACCTGAACCTCTAATATCGTCATCTTATTCAACAAAAATCATAAATGCCGAGTGCCAACAATAGTATGACTTATTTTTCCCGCATATACGGACGGCTGGGAGGAGATTTCTAAGGCTAGGATCGAGGGAGGGGAGACTCAGAAAAGGCAGTGGCCAGTGGCAGTTTGGTCCTAGCCTTAGCGGAGTGCGGATCGTTCGTTTGCGGAAACTCAATGACGTGAAATCGTAACTCTCCGTTACATAACGGCAATTGGAACTGAAATACTCCATTAATAGTTGCGTGAAATTGGGTAAAATCGGGAAAGAGACTCATGGCATGATACAGGCGGCTTATGATGATAACGTCATGAGTAGATAGAGTGGCACAAGTTGTTTCGGGAGGGTAGAGAATATGCTGAAGACGCCGATCGTACAGCACGCCCTTCGACCACAAAAAGTAACAAAAACCTTGTAAGAGTGAAAGTTTTGTTGGATGGGGACCGCAGATTCAGAGTTTGCATGGTTTCTGATGATCTAGGTATCCCTAAAAGTGATTTGAATTTACTTGTGTTCGAAAGCGTGGGCATGAAAAAGGTGTGTGTAAAGTTGGTGCTGCGAGTACTCTCGGACAAACAAAATGGAACTCGCAGGCGGTTCTGCCAAGAGACTTTCGACCATTTCAGCAAAAATCCAAATATTTTAGACAAGGCCAGCCTTCTTCCTCTTCCTTCACCTAAAGTCCTTGCTGAAAGGACGTCCCATTGCTCGGTGGAAGCGAAACAACAGGCCGTGAAGAGGGAGCTTAGCAGCATTCCGGGCGTTGCCTTCAAGAAGGCGTAAGATGCGTAGAAAACCCGCTTTCAGCGGTGTGTGGACGCACAAGGGTTCTATTTCAAAGATGTTTGGGTAAATAAATCATTTCTGATTATAAGTTTATGACTCTGTCCCACCACTTTCGGGACAGCCCTTGTAGATTTTTTTTACCTGCGAGATAAATAATGGGTAATTTAAATTAGGCTAGCTTATTTACAGTTAATCATTGTCCTGAGATATAATCAAGAAACAAGATTATTCTTCAAAATTTCTGTTGTATCCGTAATAAATAAGATATCAATATACGTTGGCTTACATTGAAACTCATATCTGCAGCTAGAAAAAGAGTTCCACTAAATAAATAACAACAAAATAAATGTTTTGAGAAAGGTTATTCCCTATAAAATGATATTTGTATCGCACAGTATGGAGGGAAGTCTGTGAAAAACACCATGTAAAAGGAAAACCATAATGTGGCGATGCAAGTTAAGTCCTCCGTTTGAAGCGCTCGTACGGGTAATTTATTAGCGATGACGCCACGTTTACCGGCCATTTGCTCGCGCTAAAGACTTGTTTATTACCATTAAAGCTACGGTCACTAAAATCCCGCTTTGTTTACTGTTTTTGCTCGATAAAAGCTTGCAAGAAAGAGAGTCCGCAGGAACCAGAATCATCAACGAGGGCGGTACCTTCTTCGAATTAAAGGCTCAGCAGCTGCAAAAAACCGTAGGTTCAAGAAACGTGAGAGAAGGGAGTGGATTTATCTTCTTCTTTGCTCCCAAGGGAGAAGAAAAGGCGTGTGTAGCAAAAACGTTTTGGCCTCTATCCATACCTTGGGACAAGTAGCAAAGAAAGAGGAGAAGAAAAGGAGGAACGGAAGTCAATGGGGACGGAAAGGAGAGGTTTAGGAAACTGCTACCAGGATACAGCGTGAAGTTTGTGCGTGATAGAAGGGATGTAAGTAAGGGAATTACTGAAAAGTCAAAAGTTGTATGAGGACGATGACCTGTATGAGTTCGTACATTTTTGGAAGAGAAGAGTGTACATTATAGTATAAATAAGATTGTTTTGAAAAAGATATAACATCACTTAAAATGATGTTTTCCTTCGCACTGACGAAGCCATACATTTTGTGAATAAATGCCTATGCCTTCAAATTATAACAGGTGACAAAATTGGTAAATTTTACACAATCCTTAACCTGGAAAAAGAAGCTCTCTTATGTTTTCCATTGTAAAAGGACGGTTTTCAAGGATTATATTTCAAGGTGAGAAAACGATCGAGCTAAAAAAGTCAGTTACGATATGAACAGATCAATAAACACTAAATCATGTAAAGTATGCATTAAAGAGCCTAGCAAAAACTGTGAAATAAATTTTAAAAGCGGAAGATAAAAAACCGTAAATCTTAGTTGAAGCTCTCATTATTCATTATTATCATCATAAATAGTTATAATTACAATAGCCATCAATATTTCAAAAAAACATTAATTTAAAATCATATTTTAAAACGAAAATTAATTGAACTTAAATATTGTTGTCCATTTACGTTGTATTTTGTTAATAGGACAAAACGGAAATTAATACAATATAATTGGAAAATATCAGAATCTTAGATTGTTTCAAATTGCGCAATAATTCACAGAGGGAGATTAAAAATGTTCTCGCAAAATAAAATATTTCTCATGTCAATAGTAAAGTGATATGACGAATGCAATGAAATAAATATAAATTTAGATTACTGCACATAAAATCTGTTTCTTATTTCAACCCTAATTGAGTGAAACTGCTTTTTGTGCAGTCTGAGCGTGCATGATACACAAAGACATTGGCCTTATAAATATAAGAGAAGATTTAATATTTCCCATTCATCATCATCATATATTTCCATCACGCCCCTTTTTTCTTTTCCTCCTTAATCCTATTCCTTTAGCCTCGATTTCTCTTCCAGCTACATCATTCAAATACGACAAGACAGAGGCCAATCAATCTCTAGCCAGAACATCCCTAAATCTGAAAAATGGATGGCTCTACTGCGCTCCTCGACAAGAAGTCAGGAATAAGGTAATATTATATTTTCAACATATGAAACAAGACACGATCGAGAGATAAAAAGGCTAAATACGCATAGCGTATTCAAAACTTGTTAAGTCTCTTTCATAAGAATAGCTCTGTCTTGGCCATTGAGTGGCCATCATACTACATTTTAACCGAATCCCACTATTTAAACAATAAATTTATTTAGCTCCGTTTTGATAGATTAGCTAGCTTTAGTGAAGCATTACTTTCATGTCTACAAATGGATGTGCCTCGTTATCAACTCAAGATTCTGTAAATGAATCTGAACCTTATATATGGCTCACGCAGCATCAATCTGAGCATGTAACAGGATATATTACAAAATTAAAACTGTGTTACCATAAACGTCAGATTTCTCTAAATGAAACGAATCATTAATCAACCAAATTACATGAAATGCTAAATGGCATCAGCATTAATTAAATCTCCAAGAATCAAAAATAGATTAATAAAAACCAATTAGCACATTAATCAAAAGAAAGGTAGACGTGAAAACTTGAATAATGTTTCCTTCACTACAGAACGATTAGCTATTACGTATTGGATGATTTTAAATAATTCTTTGCACAAACTATCAACTATATTATAGGTATTCGGTTTTTGATTAGGTTATGACAGGTATAGGTACTTGAAGGGGAAAAATAATTCATAGTGCTACTGGACGAGAAAATAATATCTTTAAATATTTAGTAAAACCGTGATGCCGAAAACCAGATAACTCATTCGTAAATTAATGATATGAGAGTAAATTATATATATGGAACATTCGTGAAACATATTTTTGATGAATTTAAATATTAAATAATAAATGAAAAATTATTATCACTCCTTGTATAAAATTTAAAAAAAGATAAGTAAGCCAATTAAGGACTCTTAAGGTACAAATGAGGAACTTAGTCATCAAGGTTGGTGTAGCTTCATCATATGGAAACACCTTTGTAAATAAAATACCATTGTAGTATGCGAAGTTGACAAAAAATGAGGGAAAAAATCACTATAAAATAAATTATTTATTAAAATGCCTCTGTTAACCTCCTTCCTCAGTGTCATCCCGAAATGTTATATGGGATGAGATGAGGATGAAGTCACGCAGAGATAGAGAAAGGCTTGTAGTAGAGTAGGATGCTGGGTTGTGTTTTTTCTGAAAAAACACAATATCTAGTAGTTGTGTCATTCCAAAAACTTCTTTACCCGTTGGATTACACAATAATAATATTCAAATTCAAAGGTAGTGTCTACAATGATGATAATGTCAAAATACGCAAGGATTCATTTAGTTTACACTTTAAAACGTTCATAAACCATGGCAGAATGATAAGATAAATGTCATTCTTCATATTTTTCAGAATAGTAATCCTCAGAAATGCCAAACATTGTATTTTTTCTTAACATCTCCTGAACTAAAATACATTTAGTATCATAAAATTGTGTAATTACAACAAAATATTTTCATCAATCAAATAAACTTCGTTTGAATGAAACCGTTCAAGATAGGAAAATTAATTTCATAAAATATTCTTATTTTGGGTAAATATACGGATTGCACTGTGTAAACATGAAAACCAAAGTTCTATTGGTTTATAGGTAAGAATGAATTTGGGTTAGCAAATAAGAGGAAAATAAGAACTTTTGAACGCGGAGTAAATGTATGTGTATGCTTTTCCCGTAACTACTGATGCGGAAAACTGGAAGCTATAGAAATATCAGCGATGCGTGGCAGTAGGCTTTTGTTCGTGCACCTATGAATCAGTTTTGAATGCATTTTTGACGTTTTACGCGTTCTATAGCGAATCAATATCACCCGTCAAAGACATAAAATATAGCAGTGGTAGCGAATGACCGACATACGCGTCTGATAGGCACGAATTAATAATCCAGGACGCGACCTTTTCGGAATCGAGGAAATTTACATCGCCTTCCGCGCCGAATAGCGCGCTTCTCAAACCACGCCATGAAAGGAACCAGAGGTTATGATCTTTCATTTGCCCCTTCAAAGCCATTTTTCACGATTTGTAGCGGTCGCCACAGACCATTCACTGCCTTTCTTTACCTTTTTATATGAGCACGTAGCTTGGCCATCGCATAACCACTACGTTTTTACAACGCACGAATTACGTCTATAGAAAAAGAAAAAGACCCTAGGCATCGACGGTCGTGTGTTTTCATCGAAGCATGCGGTGGCGAGAGGTTAACCAAAAAAACATTATTTTATACGTTGGATAAATTTTATGATCCCTTCATAAACAGTTTAACATTGTTTTTTAACTCTTTCAGTGGAATATTATCTTTGAAAACAAAAAATGAGCGAGGCAACTTATATTTGCATCATATAATACAATACTTTTAAAATGAGTCCAGAATAGATTTTATAAATTCATCAATTTTTAATTATTTAGAGATTTCTTATATTGCAAATGAGGAAGTTTTATTGAAATCGTTCTGAGAGAAATGGAGAAAACAGATCAGTTTTCTCTAGACGGTACTTCATGGTTGAGATGAGTGTTAATCATCACAATTTGGAAAAAAATAATAAAATTAACACTTATTCGATTTAATTTAAGTATTATTACTAGACTATGTAATAGAAGAGAAAGAATTAAATTTAAAATAATTTCAGTATTTTACCTGAGAAAATTTAGAAAAAAGGATACTGAAAATAAATGTGTAGAGCAGTGTAAAGAATTGTAAAATAAGGAATTAAGACAACGAAGGGACGAAAAGGATTAATGTGACGCATAATCCGATCTCAAAAAACCATAAGTAAACATTAAGTTTCACAAGATGTGAGTCAAAAAGTTACAGGTTCAAAGGCAACATCAAACAGAAGTTTTCATTTTATCGATTCTTATAATTCAAAGAGAATCAATATTATGAAATAATTTTTCTTTTTGTCAGGATTGAAGAACTATGGGTGACCATGTGTCATGTGATATAATTATTCGTATTTTATTTAAATTTGTCGCATGAGTAAATTTACATAAATAACATTTTCTATCCACATGGAAACCTACATCAAAGTGATTTGACGCCAGGCATGGAACATAAATAATTTAGTTCTTTTGGTTCTTTTCGTTTGGATTTTAAGTTACAATATATATAATATATGTAACATGACTCCTACAGTACAAATGAAGATAACTGCAAGTACAAGCGTTACGGTATCTTTAATAGATTTGCAGCTCTACGCATACGAGAGGAGCTGTTAGTAATAAGAACAATTCTAAGTCAGGATGACACAATGATTACATTGTAGGCTTATTAGAATAAAAAAAAAGAAAAATGATTTTCCCTCTTAGCGCGATCGTTCAGGTGTAGAGTAATTCTGATCCCTAAAGGTTGGTTTGAAAAACTGCATCTTAAAGCTGTTTGTATTACGCTCTACGCTCTATTTACATGATTTCTCAAACATAGTTCCGTTGAATTAATAATACTTTTTCAAAATTATCGCCCAAGAGACATCCTTTCAATTTATGCAAGAGGAAGAATCGGTATTTGGAACTTCTATCCGTTAGTGATTCCAATCCTAGTTCCTGTAACAATCTTGATGAAATACTCAGTTTATCATAACAACGTTTAACTTATCTGGCTCCTCTACGTTAAACGTAATTTGGCGATCCAACCAATTCTATGAGGATTCCATTCACTAGCAGCATATTCTAAATGAAGCCTAACAAGGATAGATCATTTTCCTTTTGCCTTCTCATCACATTTCCACAATACTATTCTAATGAACTCTTTTAATGTTTTGCTATGTTGCCCATAGCTTGTTCAAGGAAGGGCATTGAGTAATTGTAAAGCCTCTTGCGTATTCAATGGAGCCTATAATTTATTTTCTGTATTTGTGATGCAATAGGCGTTCGGGAGAAAATTAATCAATACACACAATTATAGGTCTAATTATAACTACTATGTGTCGGACTAAGATTTATTTATTTTCAAACTTTATTCACGGACAGCAATAGCGCCAATTTTCAGTGAAAAATATAGCAAAACATGAAGGAAGGCAGAGGATAATTAAATATAATAACCACAGATCAATAAACAAGGGTATCCGAACATGGACAGGGGAAATATTTAATTTGTTGATAGGTGGGATCAATCTTGGGTGGTGACATGTTTACATAATAAATAACAAGGATCGACAGTTGCAGGGAATGAATTTAGAAGGGAAAAGAAGCGAAATAATGGTGAGCGCTTAGTGAGAGATATCTTAGGTATAAGCAGAGGGTGTAGAGAGTGGGTGAGGATGGATCGAGTTGGTATCCTGAAATTGAAGAGAGAGGGAGTAGTTCAGGGCAATCAACAGTCGAGTTTAGGGTGTTATGGAGGAGTTTTAAATCAGCTTTAAGTCTGAGGCTTTTGGGCCTAGAAATGGATAAAAAAGGCAGAATAGCTTTTGACTTCATAATACGGAAATTTGGGGCTCAGTTTTTCACTATTTTCGCAAAAAGGTGAGAGATGCAATCGAGGGATTTTAGATTATTTGGGACTGAGGTGGACCAAATTGGGGAGCAATATGATACTATGGGAAGGACAATTGTTGAGATAAACGAATGGACCGCTATTAGACCTTTAATTACTCTGAAGCTGTAAAGAAGGCCTAATACGGACATTGCTTTAATGTTTACAGCTTGAATGTGGTCGGAGAAATCTAATTTATGATCGGTTAAAACCCCTAGGTCTTCCAAAGTTGTTAACCTGTTTTAGAGAGTTTAAATAATGGTGTAGTGGAATGTCAGGATTTGATTCAGAGCATGAGTCATGATGCTACATTTTCCAGGGTTTAAGTCAAGCTTCCAGGTATCATACCATGTATAATTTTAATTTAAGGCAATTTGAAGATAAATACAGTCAGAAGGGTTACTAATTTTCTTGTAAATCTTGCAATCATCAGCATAGAGAAGGTTATCAACCTGGATGAAAAGGAACGTGGAAGGAAGATCATTAATGAATAAATTGAAAAGATATAGCCAAAAGATACTACCCTGGGGAACTCCAGATGTCACAGGAGACTAGGAGGAACAAGCATCCGAAAGTAACACAGGTTGGGTTTTGTGGGTGACAAAGCCAGGTAGAAGGTCTTATTGTTATGTCACTAGATGGACACGCGAGGCCAGATTAAGTGTGAGAAATGATACGACGAAAATATAAATCGCTTGATTTCCTTTAATTTCGTCTTGGTATGCAAATGAAGGAAGTTTTTCAAGGGCCTCCCTGGTAAATGTTACTTTATAGTCCCCAATTTCAAGCTAATGGAACAATATAAGTACAACAAACTAAGGGAACACCAATTAAAACGGGAACCGGCTATTCAAGAGAGTGTCCGGATCCAGGAGCAGCAGATGTCACACCCATACCAATTACGCTCAGCTGAAGCACGATCGGATGACCTCTTTAAGGAAATAATCGGATAAATTCGCTTACGAACTTTGCTGGCAGCCCTTTAAGAATCACCCACATGTTCATTCACTACGTCCATGGAGAACAATTAGATTCATTGGCCCAAAAAATAACTCAACTCACTCAAAGTGTACAGAATATGCAGCAAAGTCAAACTGCGCCACCTCCTGCTACCTGGGCTACCTACCGACCACACTCGCCAGTCCTAAATATCGACACGCCAGATGACGACGAGGCATTAAAACTCTTTTCTTTTGAAGGCTCAAAGAGCATCGTCCAAATTTAAGGCCCATGACCTACACGAGATGGACTTCACCTTGGGGCTAATTGAATTGGGAAGACTTACCTCTAGCATCCAAGAGTCTATTATATAACAGTCTGCTCATGGTTGCCGCCCTCGGGTGGCCAGACGCCATTTGAATGTCTTCAAGGGTCCCGGACGGCATCTTACGCCTGCCTACCTCCAGGCTTTGCTCTATTGCCGCCCATGTCGCTGCTATCTCAGCCATCAGACCAGGTTCCCTAAAAAGAAGGACCACTTATGTAACAACCGCAACCCTTTCAATTCAGCGCCCTGTCGGGCACGGGGTCGGACTCTAGTCGCCCCGTGGGGGAAGGCGATATTCACAGCTCCAACATTCTGCCAACCCTCCAAGAGTGCCCCGTGCTTGCATAAATTCCCCTGCTTTGGCAAGGGTTAGGCGAGCTCACGGCCAGCATTTCGAGTCTCCCCGACTCCGACTCCACATCAGAGAACGGCAGTGAAACCGGCGACCCGCACATTCCCCAGACTCCGGAGGTTCGCCCTACTGCAGGCGACGATGACCCGGATGACCAGAAAAGCGACGTCAGGAGATGGCGCACCATCCAAGAGCAATAATTTTTCGACAATCCGGATGAAACCGCCTCCATTCCGGAGGACATCCCGGACCCAGCCTCCCTCATCCTCGATGTCCGACTCGAGGACATTCCGAATGTGACACCAGTAGTAGCCGTGACTTACCACCGGTGAGTTAATTACCAAATTGCGAGCATAGGTGCTTCAATGGCTAAACCCAAAAGTGCCCCATTATCACGTTCGCCTCACGTACTAGCCTCCCCATTGACACCATATTATAGAACACCAAAATTCCGCCTCTCAGGACCCGGTCGTGCCCTCAGCACCATTTCTAAAGACGCTTTCTCAGCCAAAATTGACGTAACGAGTGACTTTTTCCAGATAAAAATTCACCACCGGCATTGGAAATTTTACGGGATCAATTATGGTTCCAACATCTACTCATTTACGCAATTACCCATGGGTTACAATTACAAGAGCATATGTGAAAAAATTCAAACATTTTATTGAAGGGAATATTTGAAGATAGATATAATATGGGAATGGAAAAACGGAGAATACTTTATTAAAATAAAACAGCATAGGCATCCTGAAATAAAGTTATCTGCCTTTTTTACTATGCCTACCGTTAAAAAAAGCCGTATAATGAATACATCAGCTATGGTACAATCTTAATTTTTAATTTGTTAAGCCCATATAATTCTGAGATTTAATCTCATCTGACGTGGTAAGCATTATTTAATAAGTTGCATGTGTTATCGTGCCTCGGATAACGATGTGTTTAGTGCGTTAAGGCATTGAAAGGTTGTCAGAATCAGGTAACGTCAGTGAACTAACTCCGGTGCACCAGAAATATGTTTCTGTGCGCTGAATTATCCTAAGACAGAGACGGCAGCAAGAAGAAAAGTAAGAGCTGTCTCCTCTATCTTAAAATGTGAAATTCATGTGTTGCAGAACTAAACATAGGTTGAGGTCTTCTCATTACACATCGAGTTTGAGGCTTATAATTGGGGTTGTTTTTGTCTTAAATATTAGCTCATGGTACGTCTGCAAACATAAATGAACAATTATTTTGTCGATGTTTTATACCCCCCTGCGTTCAGCAATGATCCTTTCAAATCAAATGAAATCCTATAAAATTAAGTAGAACATTGGTAACCCTAAAATATTTTACCCTGGGAAATTAAGGTGAAATATTGATTCTATCCCTTATAGGCAACGACTTGCATGATTAAAAAAACTAATCAGGGAAAATAATTCATGCTAACGCTTCTGTTTTTATTAATTCTATTCACTTATTACAAACGTTTTCCCTTGTGCTTGCGCTCCATTGATTAAAACTGCTCTAAACACCGTGAAATGTAAAATACAAGTATTTTGTTCTTCTTTGAACACGTATTTGAATTTTTTCTAGGATGCTTAACCGAAATCCACCATCTCCTTCCCCCCACTAATGCCCGAAAACAACCATCTCCCGAACATCCCCTTTTCAGTGCTTTAATCACAAGAATCAAGAATAAAAGGTCATGATTAAAGGACCTGCGATTTTTTCACTCGGGCAAGCACGTAGGAACAGAATAAGGGGAAAAGAGAAGAGAGGACACGAAGTCTTCACAAAAAAAGGAGAGAAATTTCCGTTTGACTAAAGCTCTTCCGGAAAATAGTTTCAGATTGTTGCGTGAGTAGAAGGGAAGTTTAGGATGAGAGAAGAAGGGTTTAGGGGAAAATAAGAGAGGAAAATAGAGGTCGAACCGAGCAAGATATATACGGCATATACTTGAAGAGGAAGGGGAAGAATGAAAATATATACAAAAAAAGAAAGGACGGACGCCGTAGGACGGAGAAAAGGACGAAAGGGGGAGATGAGTCTTTTTTTCGTCGAAAGGATCTCGTTTGAAGGATTCCAGAAAAGTGGATTGGTGGTGTCTCCGGGATAAGTGCGTCCCGCGAGGCGTGAGCGAAACGGCAGCGGAAGAGGGAAGAAAAGGAGGAAGGACCGCCGCACCGTGGAGCGAGGGAAAGGGGAGGAGAGATCGGGAGGAGAAACGGAAAGGGATGGAAGGGTTGAGGGAGAAAGGAAGCACATACACGTGGCGGAGGGCACGAGAGTGGTCTTTTGGAAAGTGAGGGCAGGAGGAAGCTTTGGAGGGTTGGTGGATGTGAGGCGGGTGAAAAGAGGGGGAGGAAAACTTGAAAAGGGAGCGCGTGTGAGTTGGTGTAGCGAACCGGTGATCATTTCTTGGTACCACACAAAAGAAGGAAAGAATGGAACCTTCTTCTTCATCATCTCATCCTTCGGAGGCTTGAGGAGAGGGAGAAAGTGGTTTGAAGGGGAGTTGCCTTGGAGGAGGGGGCAGAAATAAGAAAGTTCCCGGAATGAGCGAAGGTGGTACCAACATGAAAACATGAAATATGATGTGAAATCTAAAATAGTAGGGTAAAAAAAGACTGAGTTAGTAAGGTGTTAACTTTCAGAGAGGTTCCGGAGAAATTAATACCTAAAGGGGAGTGAGATATGTAAAGACCGTAAAAAGAGGAGATGAATGAATGAAATTACGCCATATCTCACGATTATCAGTTGAATGGTCCAACCTGCAGTGCAGCGATAACGTGAGCAGTTCGTAGAAGGCGCGTCTTTTGATGGTCTCATAATCCATTGGAAGTCGTGTCCCTGATTGGCTTGGGTAATGCTCTTTTAGTTGATTTGTTTAATTTGAAATGTGTGTTCTTGTGAATATTTATGGCTATCTATGAATATAGTCTTTACTTCAATGAGTACTTGTTTTAAATATTTCTGAATACATAAGTTTTCATCTTGGAGCCATTTTTCATGTGTGATAATTAATTATAAACTGCTGGTCGTCGATCTACAGGATTAAAAAACCAAAACAATTATGGGACTTGAAAGCTAAAAGCGTTCGGCAGTATTGAATCTTTTTGCGATATCTCTACGCTTGTCTCTTGGACATCAACACCTACATAACACCTGCGTATTCTGCGAGTATTTGGTAGACGATAATACCATGGAAGAATAGTAGTGGAGTCTATTTTAATCATTTGATTTCGGTAGTAAAATTTACAAATGTAAAATTAGGTCATAACTCTTTCCAAACGTGTCTTATGGACACTCTATGGCTTCTCTAGCACCTTTCTTAAATTATATCTTTCCAGATCTCTTTGCGAATAAAAGGTCTTGTATCTTAATTCCTCCGAAAAACCCATAAATAAACACCCACACACACAAATAAAATTTGTTTTCAATGCAGTTTATGCGTCATTATTTATGCCAGCATTTCTTTATTATAAGGCCACACTTCTAATAATCCCACAACTTTTGGGGTCAAACGTCCAATTTGTCAGAGAAATATTAGCCGTGGAAGACGACTCTCAAGAGGCTCTCACAAGGTAGAAACAATAATTATTGTTACGAGCTTTGAAGCACTCTAAGGACAATAATTTTAATTACCTCATCAAGCATTTTTACCAACCTCCCAAATTTCAATCTCATATGGCCAGTTCACCAGGCCGAATCTTAGCGTTTAATAGTAGTAGTTTTAGGGGAGGCGACTGTCAGCTAAGGTCAATTGCTCATTAGAGATGGATGGGATAGGAAGGATTGAGAGAAACCCGGTATCGGCATCAGCCTACTCCTATTGACAGGCGCCTAGGAGTCCGTAGTTTAACGTCCCATCGAACGGAATTCGTAGTCACTTAAAGTGCTCTCCACAAAGAACCTCTAGTAGGAATTGGGATAAAAAAATCTAAAATCTCCGGGATTCAAACCCGGTAGGAAGCCTGCTCGATAGGCTCCGCATTATTCCGATCCTTTAGCGTTTAATCTATACATGTCATAACGAATGGAAAATGGGGAAAAGGAGTTCAACATTCGTATTACATGAATTTCATGCTACAACTATCCTTTTAAAGAGCAATTTCGGGTCCATTTTCTGAAGACGGCTAACACAATGAACCTAATAAAACAAAATGAAACTAAAATAGCAATTTTAAAATTTAAGTACCATTTTTAAAATGATATTTTTATTTTAAATTAATTCTAAACACATTTGCATTAATGAAACGAATAAATGAATTTCCTTACGGCATCGCTTGGACTGTTAGTTCCAACTAAGCTTTTACCGCACCATTACTCCTTTGCAAGGACTGCTTTCCTCACCACATCAAATTACTTTTTTGCATTATTAATTACGCTTTAGCGTACGAAATAAAATCCTACTTTTGCTCCCGGTCCTCATCTAATACCTAATTCGTATTCCAATAATTTCCTATGTCCATGAACAGGTATATAAAAAGTATTTTCAGCACTTCCATGAAATTAAGCATATCCTTTGAATTATTCTTCTTTGAGTTTCTACGCATTTTTAAATAGTATCACTTAAGCATTTACAATTACGTCTACACAAAAGTCGCCGCAAGGGCATGTGCTACGTCACCACTCGTTAAAAGGAATAAAACGAAATATGAAGCCAAATCATATTACCTCCTCACAAATATTAGTTTGTTCATGCACTTGACAAACCTTAATCAAATGAAAGAAAGTACTTATATGACACAATATTTAATAGCAGGATGCGTCTATTCAAATCGTGTTGTAGAACTATTAAAAAGCAGAGTCTAATAGACTAAATAGAATAGTCTATTAAATAAAAAAGCATGCAGGGAGAAACATACAATATATCGACAAATATTACAAATTCTGCTTATCTCCTACATAATTGTAATAATGTCTATTATGATCTCTAATGGCTTGAGGAAAAACAATACTCTAAATCTACCCGTTGTATAATGATTTCCCTGATTTTACATTGGTGATCTGAACTATCATGGTAAGTGTGGGCCTAAAATATATGTTCTTAACATCGTTAGATGAATAACCTGCCTTAAATTTACTCAGTAAATTTAACCTGTATTTAAGCCTACAGTCAACTAGTAGCTCCCATCTTATTTCTTCTAATAGGGTGGTGACACTGCTACTTTGTTCATAACAACTCTTCACCGACCTAGCTACTCTCCGTTGCACTTTATCTAGTACCAGAATTATGCCTTCTTCATGAGGATCCCATGTACTTGCAGCATACTCAAGGTGGGGCATAACTAACATGAAATAATGCAGCTCCTTGACCCTTTCATTATAATTCCCAAGAATTTTTTTATGAATCCTAACTTTTTATTCACTATATCGCAAATGTCACGTATATCTCCCCAGGACATATCCATAGTTTTCTTTAAACCGTAGTATTTTACCGATTTCCCGTGTTGGTTTCATGTTGGTTTTCTGTTAACACTTCCCTGTGGGACACCCGATTTTACGCTTGCAGTGTTCGATGACACGACCCTTTGCTCGTGGTCTGTTAAAAATTTATAGATCCAATCTCTTACAGATTTATCAATCCCATAGCTTCCCAAATTTTGGAGCTAAATTTGATGTGGGACTTATTCGAATGACTTTTTGAAACCTAGGATTATAGCATCGACCAGAAAGTTATTTTCTCCGGAGACCAAAGTATCATGAACAAAAAGTACTATTTTGATCTCGCAAGCTCTAGCCTTTCGGAAACCATGTTGGTTTTTTGAAAGTTAATTCCAAGAATGGAGATATTTTATAATTGAACTTAGAATTATTTGCTCAAAACTGTTGCATGAGACGGATGTGAGAGAGATGGGTTGGATCTTCTCTGTTGCCTTTTCAAAACATGGGAGTGACATTGGCTATTTTCCAGGCTTTGGGCACAGCGTGAACATTTAGGAATCTATGAAATATTACTTTCAGAAAAGGACGCCAGAAACTGTTTTATTTATTCAGAAAAGGAGTTATTTCTTACGCCATCATTTTGTTAACACAGGAAGGGATTTGATCAGGACCTGGCGATTAGTTTGGACTGATGTATGTATGTTGGCGTTCGATTCAAAGAAAAGATATTATAATGTTTAGACTGGGATCAAGGAAGCCATCATGTAGTGATTCGAGTTGTTCCCGTGAATAATTTTAAAAAATGTTTTGAAAATAAGGGTTTAATTTTTTAGGTTTTTCTAAACTGTTGTTAAGTTTTTGTTACTTGTTATTAAGGGTCTATGGTGATGTTGTCTGCAATGTGCAATGTCTAATGTTTTCCCTGAACCTCCCGTACATATGATCAAGACACTTATAAATTATTGTCCAAATATTCACCCAATCTTTTATTTTTAAACTGCATTAATACCTTGCAGCATGTCTTTTTAGTAATAGTTTGGCTGTTTTATAGTTAGTTATTATTTCATTTTGTTTATTGTAAGACTCTTCCTTTTGTGATCTCATCATGTTTGAATACCATGCTTTTTGGTGTTCTAGTAAGTTACGTACTTCTACGTTGTACAATCTAGGTTTCCTCTTGTCACTTTTAAATTTATTCGACGTGGTTTTCTATTTTAGCCCGTGTGTCGTCGAGAAAAGCAATCCCCTAACTCTAATTTTCTATTTCTATTATTTTCCTTAAATGTGCCTTTAGACTGCTTTAGGTTACGCCTTAATCGTTTGTAATAGGCCCGTAAAATAAGTATTTTTTTATGTTAGGTTTCTGATGTTTCACAGTCATCAAGTTGGTCACTAAGTTAATCAACGGTGGCTGTTTTGAACACGACTTCGGAGAAATTTGTGGATACTAGATCAAGTCCTGTATATTGTTAAGTCTCGTGGGTGTTATGCATTTCACATAACGAATTTCACGTAACGAATTTTATGTGAAAACTCGAAGCAATGACTCCCTGTCCTTACCTTCTGCTATGAAACTCTAGTTTTCAAGTTTATGTATGTATAATTGAAATCCACTCCGAATAAAATTTTTGAGTGGTGTAACTGGGAATTCAAAGTATCCTCTCTTTCTAGTTCTGAAATTAGTGTTTCTCCAGAATTGTTAGTTCTGTTATAATCACAAATGTAGACTCTTTTTGAGCGAGTGCTTTTTACGGAACGCAAAACTAGGGTAAGTGAATCTCTAATGGTTTTTCATTTGTTCTACAAAAAATCGGAATTAGCTTCTTTTGTACTAGTGTCTAATTTAATTACTTCGAAGTCGAGTCCTATACGGACCGGGTAGTGCCGCTATTCTAGTAGTCCGGCCTCTCTTGACAGGTGAGCTCGGCCGAAGCCTGAAGAGACTTAGGACCCAGGCTCGTGTCAAGCGAATGACTTAATTTTCGAGTTCATTCGAGCGGTCAGACCTGGCGAGGAGCACAAGGGCTCGGGCGGGACTAAAGTGGACTTCTACGGAAAGATGCGCATCAGGGGCTCCCTCCGAGATCGCGCAGAATATTTTCGTAACCTTACAATAATGAGTCACCAAGGGTTCGAGAATTTTGTTGGAAAAGTTCCTTAAGTGCCACGTAACATCTTCTTGTATTATTATTTGTTGCATTGAAAATACGCCATTTTCTTAATCATTTGATTGCCTAGATTGCCGTCCATAGCACAAACTGTGGAATGCAATTTTGAATATTTTCTTTGCCGCTTAATTTGGTTAAGTGTGTGCTATTTCATTTCCTTTTTTTTTAGAAAAACCATTGAGGAAAAATATAAAAATTAAAAATAGAAGAAAACGGCACAACAACGGTCTAAATTGAGGAGAATTTCAATTAAAATTTTAGTGATTTAATTATCAGTTATCACAGAAAAAGGAATCTCGGCTATCTTAGAAGTAAGCTGTTTGTTGTGCCAGCTTATTTGTCCCGTCAATCTCAACATCAATATCAATATTCACCTTCAGACATTACCTATTTCTTATTATAATAATTACCAATATTTTACATTACACTATATATTACTGTACAAAATATTATTTAGGCGGTCGAAAATTTGTGCTCACTAAAACAAAGCTAGCCTAGATGCACATTACTACTCAGTTTATTAGGAATTTTTCTGAAAATCAAACTTGTTCTATGGTTCTACTCTAATAATCTCGCGACAGTCTAATGGTACTGAGTTGTTTTTTACTAAATTTTCACTACCTTCCTTTTAATTATGTCTTGTATGCTTTATTCGCAAGGAATCATAAATAATTTAACATTTGAAATACTGAAATCATTCTTATATCGTCACTGTCAACCTAAAATTAGGTAACCCGTTTTCTGACTGTCTGGCTATCACCTAGCCATTCTCAAATATATTTGACTCTAAGATTTCCCCACCTAATATTGATCCAGCCCATTTCACGTCTCCTTATCATTTAATTCCCATTTGTATCTAAAATAATATGCGATAATGCAAATTGTTTTCATGCTCTCATCCAAAGTCCCAGATCTCCATTTGCTATCCCCTATGCAGTAAATGATATTTACATGTTCCGATTATGTCTTCAACCTCCACAGTCTAGTCCTTTTTTCCGCAAAATGCTCATTAATTTTACTCATGGTATCCAGTATCCATCACATGCACGAATCATAAAAATACATTTCGGTTGTAATCATACTTTTACAACTAATATTCTACCATTCACGTATTCCATATTCACTACCTTTCTCCATAATTTCCTATTCATTAATACGGCTACACCTTGGCTGACTCTCCCCCCTCTGCTTTATTTGACCTCTCAGAGACCGGACATGTCTTTTTCCACTCTTCATCTCAGGCTTCATGTTTAAAAACATCCCTGAACCTTCCCTTACGATTAATATTTTCATACAACCATAATGACTACTTTAAATGGCTTATCTAATTTTTTCATTAAAATTTTGTCTCTTCATTAAAATATCCAGTCTCATCAAAAGCCGAAGAGCAATCACACTTCCGTTCGGCTCTTAGTGCTCTGAAGAGACAGGGCGATACCAAGCATTAGAAACTACCATATCAGCAAAGAAATTCCGTAATAAATGTTCTAAAAAATTTAAATGAAGGAAAATTCTGGTGAATGGAAATTAAACAGACTCTTCATGTCGTTTGTACTGACAGAACATGCGGAAATAGCAAAATAGCGAATGGCGAAAGACATGAAGAAATTAAAAGGAAGCGGGTGAAGTTTGGATATATGATCATAAACAGAGGCCCGGAGTGAAAATGTTGGAGTTAACTGGTGGAATTAACTACCCATACGAATATGCATGCGCATATACTCGTATATAAAGGTTATATATACTTCTGTTTATTTATTTATAGCATTATCATGTCTCTGGTACATCGAATATAATAGTGGCTTTATATTGGCGAAACAACCCTGTTAAAAGGGTAAAGTGAACATAAGACAGAAAATGAGTAAGAACTGAGGCAGAAAGGCGGGTAAAAAGTATAAAGGCGTGCATGGTTATTCAAAGAGTCTTTGGGGAGAAAGAGAGAGCATAACACTCTGAAAGGGGTGCGATATTACTCTTATGAGAAGAATAACGATAACTGGGATGGAACTATATGGAACGCATAGATAAAAGCCCAAAATGCAGAGAGAAAGTAGAGAGGCTATGAGGTGGAAGATGGAACATCGAGAATCAGCAGAGCCGGAAAGGGTGTTCATAATAAAGATGCGGCACAGCGGAAGACGAAGATGGGAAGAACAGGCACTTACGCAAGAAGACAGAAGGAGGAAAATATTAATTAACACATTAATTTGGAGCCTAAGTAAATGCTCACAGTACACCCATTACATGGAGTTCGTACGTTTTGCACTTTCATTCGATAGGTATAATTATTTTTTTTAATTATTCATATTGCAAAATTTAAAATTTTTAATTTGCAAAAAATGGAACTTGAAGGATGCAATACATAATTTGGATTCCATTGATTAATTTTGAACTGTACATGCAAAAACTTTGGTAGGCTATCGTAGGTCATCTCTAATAATTTACAGACCACAATTGAAAAGTGTCGTAGCGATCTTGGATATTGGGTAGAATCGTGCATAGTAATCTTGACGAAACTATCTCCTTGGGAAACTTGATGATAAGTGACTGATTAGCAGGATGCAATGGAGTAGTGGAACATCATAGTTCTCGGCGGGATAAAAATCGTACACTTCGTTATCAGAAGATTAGATGATAGTAAAAATGAAGGTTGCAAGTGCCGACAATAATGTTCATTTCCCTCTATGTAGGGCCCTAATGAACCCCTTGGGATCCCTATGGATATTTTATTAGCATCCGTTCTTCAAGTTACAAACCAGAAGCAGTTAACGCAGAACTTATTTCTGCGGAAACAGTCGAAACTCTTCTCGGAGCAGGAGAAACAGTCTAACACGGGGAACATTTGTGATTCCCTATTATAAATGGCCGAATTTTATCTTTAGCTATGGATGTTACATGCATAAGGTGCAATCCATCCTCTGCCACCCTGCCATCCCCTCTAGGGCTTCCAGGGAACAATATATCATAGAATATAACTAATACTCGTAAATATAGGCATAGCAGTATCCACCTAAATACTATATGTACGAACGCACCTTGTATTCTGTTGCCGAAAAATAATTGCAAATAATTACAAAATTTATGTTATTTTTAATCGGACTATAAAGATAAGTCAAACCGTCAAAAAAAAACTGGTCATGAATTTCTTGAGAAAAAATTCGCTCCATTAGAACTTCAATAGAAAAAATCACTCACCAAAAAAAGACATTAACATCAATAAAGTACACACAAGGATCTAATTCAAGCATTAGTAAATTAAATTATGGATTACATAATCGTAAACCGTGGACTTCAATTCGAATTTTACTTGAGAAAATTTTCACCAGATAGATTTCTAATGCTAGAGATTGCTTACAGTTCTTTCTAAAATGCTACATGTTCATTTACGAATATCAAAAATACTGGGCTAGGAATCGATGAATCAGAGTCTTAAGCAGGGACGATACAGTAAATAAAGTTTCTCATATCGAATATTCATATCCGACCTACAGAAATTGACTAGATAGCACCTATGACAATCCATTTTATCCTCAAAATCATTCCTTGCCTTTCAGCGTAGTTAACTTGTTTTCTTTTCATGCATTTTTGATAGTCATCATTTCTCAGAAAATTCAGCCTCTCTCAATTTCCTACTCGAATTCGTATCACGGCTTCGTTTTAGATCCGTTTCCATGGGTTTCCTGCCAACCTACGCAATGTTTTAACGATTTTTGTCTCTTTTGCCATACTCTCTCTCTCTCTTCAATGGATAACACTTTAATCCTACGGATTGAATTCTTATTAATCGGATCCTTTTTATTCTTTTGTCTGAATTTTAATGCAACCATTACTTCAATTTCCCTAATCTATCCTACCGTAAATAGAGTTATAAATATTCAGAGATTTTTTTCAATTGATACTTTATAAATACTAAATTCTGGCCACAAATATAACCTTTCTCTTTTCGCTTTGTCAGCAATTGATTGAATTAAATTTAGTCAGTTTCGATTGGTTTTCCTATTTGACATTTCTCATATCCCCAACCATCCCCAAAAAGTGGTTTGAATAATGAGTCCACCAAACCTTTTAATTTCGCCTGAAATGTTATAACATGTAAATAACAGTGTATCATAGTAACATTACTATATTTGAAATCCATCAGGCAAACATCTTCTTCTTAGGAAAAGTGAGAGATCGACCATGGGGTAGGGGGAGAGGACAATTCTCGAGCTTTGCTGTCTTCCTTCCAGTTTCAACGTGAAACTTACATACACTTTGTCTAATTAGGATTCTTTTTAATGGAAAAAATTGGTTGCCGTCGACACCAGTATTAGTACCATAAGGTATTCCTTTTTTGACGGCAATATCTGCATCTGTTTTCCCAAAAATTCATTCGAAATGATAACTCCAGAAAACGAAACTCACGGTTACTTCAACTTGATATCCGAGACACCAGCTTATTCCTGGGATTTTCTTGCCTTAATTTCCTTACTTTCAACAATTACAAACTAAGTGTCTTAGCCAGCCACGTTTCTTATTCTCTTGGTTGTTTCTCGCCAGGAATGACATGTCAGTGTTGAAAAAAAATACATTAACTGAGATAAATCCTTGCTTGCAACTAAAATGCTTCATTGCATTCTCAGACTCAATTAATGATAATATACTCAATCGAGATTAAGCTTCATAGATTAGAAATAAGTTCAAACAATACTTTTCAAAAATGTATGAATTAATTTGCCGAATAAATATTATCTTAATTCTATGTTATTCATTGTATGTCAAAATTCAGAAAATTCATTTTCAAGACTAAGCTAAGGTAACCAGGGTAGGTCATCATATTTTACGGTGAGATGCTATTAAATACAGGTAACATGTAAATTATTATTTTTCTTAAAATAATAAATTAAACAGCTTAGTCTCACAACATTCCAAAAATGTAGATTAAAATTTAAGAACGTCACAGAAATATTTGACGAATTAAATGTTTTTATTACAAATAAATAATAAAAGCAGAAAGAAAAAAATCTGTGGCTCTAAAAAATGCAAAAATAGATAGTAGTTCTTTTTAGTCATTTTTCCACGGCCAATAATTTTGTTTTATTAAAATGTTTGCTAATATGTTTATATTTAATTACAGTTTAGCTTATATTAAATGAGATTTCATGGGAGAATTTCTTCACGTCTCAATTATGTCTTGCCTGTTTACAGCGCCTATTGGACAGATACAAAATCGCTAAAGCATTTGCTCTCTTGATTAACTTAAAGAATTAACGCGGGACGCCTTTCAAAGCGCCCAGCGGAGCATATCTTCCCCGCTCATGGGCTGAACCTCCTATACTCCATCCCCTGCTTCCAACACTTTTCATTATCCCTAGTTTCCCTTCAAGCATCCCCGTGAAACTCCATCCCATCCACCCACCCCTCTTTCTCTCTCCAGCAGGTACACTCTTTCCTTTGAATCAATTTTTCCTTTCATCCCGTTTATCAACCACTCTTCCATAACCTTCAATCCCCAGGCAACTATGAAAGGGGAGATCGTAAGCGTCCTGACAATTTCTCTTTCAATAAATCCCTTAAACGTTTTCTACCCTTATACCATCCACAACCCTTCCTCCATTATCCTTAATTCCTTCCACCGTATATATGTATAAAACAGCCCCTTAAAAGCCCTCCAGGCACCAACGTTACACAGAAATGAAAACATTGTACAAACACCTTACTTAACTCATGGCCTTCTCTTGCTATGGCCCCGGGGGTAATTTTTCTTGTCAATTATGAGCAGGGGAAAATTATCGAGGCACCAAAATATTGTCCTCATAGATGGTATTTCTTTCTTAACTAAAATAAATCCTTCCAGAAGAGTTTGTCAATTTTATTTGGATATTTTTTTTGTCTTTGAAGAATTTTGGAAAACTGAAATATTTTATTGCCGACGGCATTCTCGCATGGCAAAATATGACTTCGATTTTGGATATTTTTTTGTTGTTTTCAATCCGCAGCACGCTTCTGAAATATTCAGGGTAATATTTGGGAGAATTAGGCTTTCAGTTCAAGAAGCGTTGTTAACGTTTCATGAAAGAAGAGACTTTTGGATTAGAATTAAATTGAAATTATAATTAAAACAAACAAAAGGGTACGTTGTAAATTTTTTAAATAAATGCAATTCAATCCTAAGCGCCTAATGCATCTGAAACACTGAAATAGAAAGTGTAGACCCAATTAAATACTTATGCGTGCCCTCACCTCCTTGTTGAAATGATATACGGGAATTATGTGGGCAAGCTAACAAAAAGTTTAGATTAATTAGAAGAGTACTGGTCAAATGCGATGGAATTGTCAAAAAGAATTGTTATCTGTCCTTGGTAAGCCCTCATTTTAAATGTGTTGCAAGTATATGGGGTCTTCATGAAGTTTGATTAATTACCGAATTAGATGACGTACACCGTATAAGAGATAGATTTTTAAAACGCTGCTATGACAAAATAAGTTGCTTATGAAAATTATTATTGGAACTAGGTTGGGAATCACTCATGAAGAGGAGTTATAGATTGCTTGCATAAATTGGTCAGGCATTATTTAGCCATCCGATATCGAACATAATACTGCTAATACTATATTTATGCTACATATAATAACAAGAATTATTATGACTCTTTTGATGTTTTACGTCCTTATTTAACTATTGTACGTTTATATTTCCTAAATTTCATGAAAACGACTCCGTACATTCTTAAAATGATTTACTCCATGAGAGAGATATTTTTCAGTGCTTATTCATCCAACCATTGTATTCATGGTTTTCCTTTAGAATCAAAACGTAGAAACAGTGTGGAACTATTTCACTAAAATCCACTAAGATAATTCCATCAAATATATATATACATATACATATAAACATTTATGCGTATATAAATGTATGTATACACACACTTATATATATATATATATATATATATATATATATATATATATATTATTTTACACACATAGAAATAGACAAATAAGGAAAGGGGATAGGAAAACACATAAAAGACGAACACAGAAAAGGTGGGGAAGGCGGTTTTGAGCAGATCACAAATGTAAAAACATTTCCCTATCCGGATATATAATATATATATATTTTTTTTACATAAATATATAAAAATATATATGTATATATATATATATATATATATATATATATATATATATATATATATATATATATATATACATATACATACATACATACATACATACATATATGTATGCCCCACTACCTGTTTTTCCCCTCTCCCTCGTCCCCTACTCTCTCTGCACCACGTACCCTTTTCCTCAGTCATATCTTATCTTCCGAAGAAGACAGAGTTCCCAGAGACAGGGAAGAGCTGGAAGGTCCCGGTCGTGAAGCGGCCGGGCCTTTAGCGGGGGACTTGGTGACCGATTCGCTCAGAAGAGTGAAACGGTTCTAGGTAGCTTTGGATAAAATCCTTATATATATATATAAATGCATATATATACATACATATACACATATGCATATATATATATATATACATACACACACTCTTCTACATATATACAAGGAGGAGGAGAATTAAGGGGCCAATAGGAAGCGGACAAGGTGGGGGAGGCGAAATGTAGGCAGCATTGGATAAAATCAGGGGGCTTGGTTCAGCCCGGGGGGTTTAAAGGACTGGAGCACCCAGATATGTGCCATCTCGCGAGTTCTCACCTCTATGTTACTAGCGGAATTGGGAAGGATTTCAATCACTGAAACGGAGAAGCAGTCATCAAAAGACTGGTTGTGGGAAGCAGTGTGAGTAGGGATGGGATAATTAAGGAAGGTGGGAGATTTGGTGGAATAGCGGTGGTTATTCCTTCGGAGGGAAAGGGTGGTCGTGCATTCACCCACGTAAAAGGCAGGGCAGAATTTACAGGAGAGGCGATATACCTTGTCCGCTTCCTATTGGCCCCTTAATTCTCCTCCTCCTTGTATATATGTAGAAGAGTGTGTGTGTGTATATATATATATATATATATATATATATATATATATATATATATATATGCATATGTGTATATGTATGTATATATATGCATTTGTGTATATATATATATATATATATATATATATATATATATATATATATATATATATATATATATATAAGGATGATTAAAGAGGCATGGGAAGAACTGGAGGTAGGAATGAAAGTCGGAGGGGAACTCGTAAAATCAGTTAGGTTTGCTGATGACCAAGCATTAGTTGCTCAGTCAGCCAAGGGGTTGCAAGCATTGTTGAGTGAATTGGAGGTTCAGTGCGATAAATATGGGATGAGAATCAATATTAATAAAACAAAGATTATGCGATTTTCCAGAAAGAAAAAGGCTAAGCTAAATATTAAAATAGGCGGGGAAAGAATAGAGCAGGTAGAGCAGTTTACATATCTCGGAAGTGTTTTGGACCAATACGGTCAAAGTGGTAGGGACGTAAGGAGAAGAATTGCGCTAGGCAAGGAGGCTTTCTCAAGGAGGATGGAGTTGATGACGGGGACGTTGAGTAGGGATGTTAAGACAAGACTCGTAAAAACTCTGATATGGAGCGTAGCTATGTACGGCGCGGAAACGTGGTCGCTGAAGCAGGAGGATAGACGTAGATTGGAGGCTTTTGAAATGTGGGTGTGGAGAAGAATGGAGAAGGTTAAATGGACCGAAAGGAAAACAAATGAGGAAGTACTGGAAATGGTGGGTGAGGAGAGGGGTTTGTTGAGAGAAATCCTATGGAGGCAGGAAAAATGGATGAAAGGCGTATTGAGCGGTAGTGGAATGTTGAAGAGGGTAATAGAGGGGAGAATTTTGGGCAAGCGAGGTAAGGTTAGGAACAGGATAGGGATGTTGGACGGGATGAAGGGAGGAAAGAAGTACACCGAGATGAAGAGGGACCTGACATAGATTAGTTTGCTAGGTGGGGAGTCACAAAATGTTTATTTGATAGTTGGGCCCATCCAAAAAAAACCTACCTTAACCGGTAGATTACCTAATAATAATATATAAGGATTTTATCCAAAGCTGCCTAGAACCGCTTCACTCTTCTGAGCGAATCGGTCACCAAGTCCCCCGCTAAAGGCCCGGCCGCTTCACGACCGGGACCTTCCAGCTCTTCCCCTACCGCGGCAACTCTACCGCCCCCTGCCATTTCCCCCTCCCCCACCTTGTCCGCTTCCCATTGGCCCCTTACCTCTCCTCCCGTCACCCTTCTCTTGCACATGTCCTCTCCGCTCTTCCCCGACAACGGCATTCTGATGACGACGGCCGTGCCGTCGAAACGTAAATATCCAATGTAAGTGTCCTTCTTTTATGTTTCTATGTGTGTGGTGTTTGTTGTCTTAGTGTTTGTGTGTCGCCGGAGAGCGTCATTTCCAAGATTATATATATATATATATATATATATATATATATATATATATATATATATATATAACCATAAACACAGTAATCAACCCGAAGGTCGGTTTAGTAGGTGATGGTAGAGCTCACCCATGTACCAAGCCCGACGGCGTGTGAATATTCACACATCAGGGTAGGGGCCAGTTCCTTTCCCTGTGCCGGTTATGGTTTCCCAGGAAGATCTGGTACCCGAAAAATCAACAAGCTTGGGTGGAGCTTCAGGTGCCCAAAGTGCCTCGCCCGGGAATCGAACCCGGGACCCTCCGGTCAGTAGTCCAATGCTCTACCCACTGGACCACCGCGACCCGCTATATATATATATATATATATATATATATATATATATATATATATATATATATATATATGTATATATAAACTATTTTTTTCATATTTTCAAATTTATATTTTATGAAACTAAATATTTTCAATATTTAGTTTCATACTAATAAACTATAACCACAGAAATATCTAAAGTTAATTTATTAGCTTGAATATACTTCTTAGGGGGTAGAGAGCTTTATAAGTAAGCGTGGATGGGGTATTACA
The DNA here is from genome assembly GCA_037158775.1 of Hetaerina titia. Taxonomy (NCBI): domain Eukaryota; kingdom Metazoa; phylum Arthropoda; class Insecta; order Odonata; family Calopterygidae; genus Hetaerina; species Hetaerina titia. The sequence continues at coordinate 86,128,903 of CM073777.1, forward strand.
TACTTGAATTTCACAAAATGAGCCTAGAAGCGTGGTAGGAATGCTCGGATCGGGAGGCGGAAACTCAATTTGCTGGAGGTATGTCGTATTGTAGTAATTCGCATTGTTTGCAGGCCGTGGAATCATCTGTCCATGAGATGTGTGTATATAGCCAAGAAAATTTTAAGCACGGCAGAATATCAACTAGCAGTAGAGGGAGGTGATAGGTCGCTGAATCGACGATGACTGACATAACTAAAGCAGAACTCAGTCGAATATTAGCAAAAGAGGAATTATATTCATAATTGGGCTTATTTAAAACATTCATATTCTATAAATCTTTCGGGTTCAATATTAATTTTAAGTATTGGCATCTATTTTTCATGGATAAAATAAAATTTTTAATCGATATAATTTGTAACCATTTATTATTATGTATTACTGAAAGTTTGTCGGCTTGTAGGTGGGCATTCTGCCACTGACCGGAAGGCTCTAATTCAAATTCAGATGATGGTTCTGGTTCCTTATTGCTTGACCCTAAATATTCTATTTATTCGGGTACTCAGCTTGGTAAACGCAAACGGTACAAGGTAAGGAATTGATCCCCCAGTCTATAGATGTGAATTTCACATTGCGCAAGAACAAGTTTGGAACTACTTTACTCTCATCAAGTACTCTAAATATTGGGTGATATGAGGTGTTAATATAAATTTAATTTAAATAATTTAATTTACGGTACACTAATCAGAAATTTATCTTTTAAAGTATTTACCCTAAACATAATAAGTGAACTCTGAAAGTTGAAACTGATAGCACACGCCGTTTATTCAAAACACACTCCCTTTGTATGTGTGAATAAAAAGTTATACTGAACACATATGGTATGGAATGTAATCCACATATGAATCTGCATTTCCAAAACCTTGTAAATGGCAAAATTGGAAAATATTACTTTTCATATTGAAACACGGCGTAAATGCCATATCTTTCAAAGTTTGTCTGGATATTGCCAACCCTTGCAAACAGAACTAGAAGTACTATCCAGAGAAACTGTACTACCATAGAAAGATATGGCATTTTCGTATTTTAGCATGAAAAGTAACATTTTCCAATTTTGGCATTTACAACGTTTTGAAAATGCACGTTTCATATATGCTTTTTCGTAAGTTAATGTTTAATTTCACACGAATATGCGACAGTTTTCACCCGGATTTAATAGACTTGACAAAAGTACGTGAGAAAAAGACCCAAGGACCAAAGACCAAAGAGAAAAAGACCAAAGGATAAAGAAATAACAATTTCAATTAAGAAATTATAAAATGGTTTATTTACCTTTATGCTGTCTTAAGTGATTCACGATGAAAATAATGCGGAAAAATTAGTTTTTCTGAAAGAAGAATAGTAACTCCAAATTCATTAAATTTAGCATGTTAGAGTTTGTTGCTCTAGTCATCCAGAACTAAAAAGATATATTCACAAAGTAATCAAGCATAATAAGTGCTTGTGTCCAAAAAAATAAATAGTAGATCGAAAAAAATTTGAAAACTAGTAAATAAGCGTTAAAAATAAAAGACGGAAATGAGACAGCGATGTAAAAATTTATACCGTGATAAAATTATGAAAAGGCACTATTCTAAAGATTTATTGCTATTTTAGTACACACTACTCTCCATGAGAAATTTCTCTCCTCCTTATTTAACACCCCTTTGTTCCCCAAACGCATGATTTAATAAATTTCCAGATGCTATGACAAAATCCTTCTCGCACGCGAAGGGAAAGCTTGCAAAGAAAGAATGTCATTCTCCGAGACCTAGCTTTCAAGGGAAATTTAATTCAGAGGGCAATATGATTTTTTTAATACCCCTCAAACTGAAGCACACACGAACATACAAAACATACTCTCTCACACACGCGCGCGGGAAGGGATTTAGCGGAATAACTTGGCTGGAATCTGCGCCTAAGGAACGACAGATGGCGTCCAAGAATAAGAACTTCCCCTTCTTCCTTCGTAGCGAGGGGCTTTCGAGGGGGGGTCTCAAAAAATATATTCCGCAAAACGCACGCGCCACTACCCCTCCCTCCCCGGCAATCTTCTACCTGCCAAATCCCCATCCACTCCCTTCAACCTCTCCCAGAACCACCAGCCCCGGCAGTCTCAGAGATTCCAACCTCTTACTCGTCGCCTCCTCACCTCCCACCTTAACATAAACACAAGAGATCTCCTTAATGCATGCAAAAACTCATTCCACACTTGTTAGCTTTGTGAGCCGTATATAGAGGAAGAGGATGAGGGGCAAGGGAGAAACGGAGGAAAACATTACATACCAGGTGATGTAAGGATAGAATGGGATAGTGTGTATGCACAAGAGATTCACCGTGACAACATTACTGGGATGATAGAAGCGTTTTGGAATATACCTTTATTTTTTTAAATATGGTCATGTGGGCCAGAAAAAATATCTATTGAATAAGAACTGATAAATATCTTGGACTCGAAGAAAGAAAGCAATTTCTTTCTTCTACTATGCACGACAAGTATTCTGAGTATTATCATGAATCACCCAGACAACAATTAAAATTCAAATAACTAACCAATGCTGAAGGGGTAAAATACGCCATTTTTTATCTATTAAATTCATATATTATCCACTGTTCTTACTATTTGTGACATTTTCCAATAGTTATTCATACTGTCCGTATCTCAATTCTTCAGTTGACAGACATTTTAAGTCATACGCTATTCCCATCGATCATAATTTTTATAGAAATACTCCAGTGCGAACATTATAAATATGGTCAATTGAATAAGCGGACAAATCATTAACAGTATGTATTCGTACTCCCACTATTGCTCCATTTTCTTTCCTTATAATATTTTATTAGCAAAAATTTATTAGGTTAGCAAAAATCACCTAATGAAAATATAGTTCCCGGACGTTCATTTTTGATGGGAAAAAAATAAAACACTCTCGGGGTAAGGGAAATTGATACTCGAGAATAGTTCATCATGGAAAAATGTGTACCATCAACTAAATTACCTACTCTCAGTAAGTAGTTTGAATTTTCGAATCGCTCTTAGTCTAGGATGAAAATAACGATGTCATTATTTTCAAATATTCAGAGGGCAGGAATATTTTTAGACAAGTTCGCACAAATTTAAATGAGTACCAGAGAACAACTCTCTACACCCATAGATAGACCCTCTGAATTAGATAAAAATATTAAATAAATGTGTTGAAAAATATTATCATTTATAATCAGGCTTTATATTAACTAATTCTTTTATAATTTATTATTCAAAAATAATTTGCGGGAATTTAATGTGAATTCCCCAATCTAGTATTTATTCTATTAACTTTTGAATAGTTTTCAAATTAGGAAAATCAACCTAAAATGAATTCTTAGTTCCTTAACCGCACTCGATATTTCTTACGATGCTGTAGCTTCTCACTCTGTTTCTTCAAGCACTTTTGTAACAGAGCGAGAAATTCACAGAAAGAAGTTGTGATTGTCTATAAGTAAGGCTAATAAGCTCGTTCTTCAATTTTCTTTTGATCTTGCATAATTGTGTAGGTTTTAATGCACTTCAAACCCTTTGTAGACATTCATTACCTTCCTTGACATATCCTCATTAGCACTGACATTCTTGTAAGAGTTTATTTCTGTAGTCTGATATTTTTTTCTCATCAACTCCTTTACAACTCTTTACAATTCTCCCAAAGCACGTCCATGCTTTCCTATCCCTGAACTATCTCCACATGTCACCTTATTTTTATCAAAAACTTTTAATTCAATCCATTTATCTTTATATTTTATTTCTACACATTCTCTTTCATCTCTCTAGCCACTTGAAAACTTCCAATCAGACATCGCATTCATATACTTTCCCTTTTTGCTCTTTATATCTCGTAACATTTCCGTTTTAATAGCCTATATTGTTCTCATTTTTTAACCAGCACTCAAGTTTTTCAATTAGTCTGAGTATTTCTAATTTTAATTCAGTTTTGTAAATCTTCTTTTCGAATTACTCTTTCTCCTTTTATTAAATTGAAGATAATTTCATTAAGACATAAAATATGGCCCCTAGAAGCTGTAATAAAGGTTGTCACTGCCTAATGATAACACCATAATCGAACTGTTATTTTCCAGAATATTGTTAACATTTTTCATGTGTATTTAGGCCTGTGATGGAGTTGTAAACAGGCAACAGAGTACTAAATCCTTTGTACGGATAAAATTATTTTCTAATATCGTGTAAAATCGCTATATTACAACTATCTTTAGCTACTCACCCGTCAGTCAACAGATTCTGTACGATGCCAGGTTTTGGTGTCCCCCACTGTTACGGGGCATAACTTTTGCCAATATGAATCAAGTCATGTACTTGACAGTATCAACCGCGTTGTCAGATGAAAATAGCCAGAGATCTCGTGTTTTCATTTTTAATGACGGCTATAAAATTGTATCCAAATTTAAAATGTTTTTCGCTAGGGGCTAAAATAAGCTCTTTCTATCCCTTTATTGAGGAATAAATGATGATTGAATTAATTTTCAACTAGTTTCATACCTTGTAAATGTGACGTCTACCTCGATCATCACAAATCGCGCTAGTAAAACTTTAAGAAACATCGGAAACTTAAAAAAAAAACCAACGACGGGTGATAAAAAAATCTAATGATTAAGTAAGAAACATGGACTTTTGCACTCGGAACTCCGCCGAACTGAAATAATTCATTTGGATTATTCACAATTTTTAAATCTTTCAACAAAATACCTGACGTATCTGCGTTAGGATTCTTTTCCGCGTGACACTTTTTACGCCATAGTTTCCGGTATAAAAGCAGTGCATTCTTTTTGGCTACTATAATAGTGTATCTTTGTTTGCAGATGTTCATTTTTCTCGCCCTTGCAGCGAAAGCGAAAAATACTACCCTATGCCGCAAGTTTCACGGCGAGTTGCAGCGCGGTCCAAATATCTTTTCTTTCGCTTTCGAGTACCAATTTTTCTCACCAGTTGTTTGCTTTGAGGGGGAAAAGTTTTGATGACGTCGAAAAAAAAAGATTTTGGCCATAAAAGTCATCGGTCGCCGGGGAAGAGTCAAAGGAAGAAATGTTCTACACGAGAAAGATTAGGACGAAGAAAGAAGGGAACAAAAAAAATCGCCGACCTCTTTCTCATTCTCTCTATCTCGCTCGCTCTCTCTCAAACAAGGAGTTCGTCTTTAACTCTGGAATATGAGTACTCGTGGAGGTCGAGCGAGAAGTAAAAAAATGGGTTTCCATAATGCATTTCACAGTGTAAATGTGGCTCTTTTGCGGTGGGAGAAACACGGTTTGAAGAAGGGGAGAGAAAGCTCTGAGGCAAAGCGGGATGGGGATACGTGCTGAAGGGAAGAGAAAAGGTGAGACACAGTAATGGAGACCGAGAGCGGGATCAAAGAAGCAGCTAAGAGTTGAGACTTCTCATGCTTGTTCCAGAAAAAAAAATCAGTTTTGAAATTCTAGAAAATATCTCTCCTCGGGGCAATTGTTTCTCAATGAATGGGTCGTTTTACTTATTTTTTTACTTATAGAAGGAGGAATGAAAACATAAAGGATTAAAAGAAGAGGGAGCAAAAATAGGATGGTCGTGTCGCTGGAAAAAAAATTGAACTGGAGGAAAAATCACGAGGCAATTTTGCTTTTTTTTCTCTCTCCATTTTTGTATGCAAAGGTTACATTTTAGAACGTCCTCTCGTCTTTTCCTCCTTTGTTTTTATTTTCTGTCACTGATGGCGCTGAGAGAGGCGGAAACAAAGGCCAGAACAAAAGGTTTATTCAGAAAGAACAAAAAGAGGAAGACCCGGGGAAGTTTGGGTTTTGGGCACAGCAGCCATTGAGTGTGTTTTCTTTAGCATTTTTCGAATTATATTCCTTATCATTCCGCAGGAAATAAAGCGCTTTCCAAGAGTAAGCGACTATTATTTTAGACTAATGCTATTCGCACCAATGAAACAATACCATATTCGTCATTAGGTCACGTAGAAGGTATCTAAACAAATAAAATATTTTCATAAAATGACCGTTGGAACTAATTTACATTTTAAATAAAAGCCTTACAATGGCTTGATCTACATAAGAAAATGAATACTTTATGACAGATATTTTGCGTATCGCCCCTTTTCTTAAGTTTAGTGAAGAAACGTTAACAACTGCCACTTTTCTTCGTATCTATGCTGACTCGATAGTTAATGCTCATTAAGTATAAAAAGTTTAGACTTTTTGTGAAAGTTTAAGTATCAGGACTGATAGACGTTCCAGTTGTGGATCCCAGTATTTCGAACATTTCAACGCTACACTATCGCTGAATAAAAATTGTGCGTCGTTTATATGAGTATAGTTAACCGTCTGCAGTAGGATGCGTTAAACTGCAAGGCAACTTCTGCTAACAGGCTTCTGCCCTAGGGATCCCGGCATTACACGCACGTGATGCTTTCTCAACCCCGCGTTAATTTGCTTAATTAGTTAGTACATGTACAGCGTGATGTTACTACGGGAATATATTACGCAATATTGCCCTGGCAGAATTTACAGTAAATATGACTACTAATGGGAAAAAATAAAAATAAGAGAGAGGCTTGCTACTCTGGATTTCCTCTTACAGGTTTCCTGTAAGTACTCATCCAAGAAATTTCCAAGCGCTTTGTATTATATTCTTATTATGCGTACAAACACGTAAAAAGTTAACTTTTATAGGGTAAAATGGTGTAATTTATATAATAGATTCACACTGCTACATATAGTATGGAAATTGCTAGTGAATGACATAAACAAAAACAGAAGGATGAATTGCGCCCGGTAAGTTTGCTATTGCTAAATTCAAGACCTGTTTAGTAAAGAGTGCTCACAAAAAATTTTATCAACATAATAGGGAGGGTGGAATTATATAGAGATGAAGACAAATCTGCCGTAGAATAGGGCGTTAGTTTTTGTTTTGTTAGGTGAGACAAAATTATTTATTTGATAGTATTGTCCATCCAAAACCTACCTTAACCGGTAGATTACCTAATCATAATAAAATATGGTAAATGACAATTTTGATATACTTCCATTTTAGCGTCAATTAAATCTACACGAGGTAGAACAAGTTTAATTCCCTTTCGCCAACGATAGTGGTAACACGTAATGGTACACTGAAATTTAGCCTTCACCTAAACAAATCGTCAGCCGTGGCCT